>CAXARO010001827.1:0-24821 GCA_963971305.1 Arcuatula senhousia
TTTATTCATTAAAAATATCAAAAGGGCGGCTAGTATGTTTACCCTGGTAAAAAAAGATCCGGATTGTCTGCACTGCAATGCACTTGTAAGAATTTCATCAAGTTTCTTGATAATATTTTACTTTCAATTTATTTCGACATCATTGTTTATAAAGATTTTAAATTTCTCTGCCATATTCTTTAAGAAAATGATATATTTGATGTAAAACCGTGTGTCGGCGAATCGCACTACTATATAGGCTATACAATTGCGTGTGGTAGTGCATTGTGGTACATATGAGTACTTTTCACGATTTTTGTGAAGGATATAAAAGTAATTAAATTCCCTAAAAATGTAATAAAAAATGAATAGTATTAAATCAAAGAAAAAAATTATACGTACATGGGTTAAATGATACATGTAAGCCGGTTTTAAAAATTGGCGGAAAACCAGACTCCTCTGGGTTTTTTATTGGACACTTTTTGACTTATTATGCACAGTAATAATAATCAATCCTTACTAAAACGTATTATATGTCATTATTTAGACATGATATTTGAAATAATGAAAAGAAAATAGGGGGTCAATGGGTAAAATAATTCCCATGCATTTGAATGGATAAAGGCAGAGAAAATCGAAAAAAATCAAAATTTTCAAAACCACAGGTTTGTTTCTCCTTAAAATAAAACTTTTAAAAAAGATCTCATGAAAAGTCTGAGGCAGCGGTTTGCCTAAAAACCATAACCTGAACTTACAGAAACTGGAATTATGAGAATTTTGCCTACTCCAAGATCTGCTCCCGATTTCGGTGGCGCAGATGAAAATTTTCAATAATTCAATAAATACAATTTTTTTCCAGTGAAGACCTGGGCTTTAGTGGTCTTGGGGCTATTGATCTTTTTAATCCTTGCATGCTGTTGCTGGTTCTGTTGGTGTATATTTTCAAAGTAAGTAGAAGACCATATATAATTTGTACACCTGGTCATACCTCGGGGAAATATGATTTTGTAAAAACAATTTGCGACTGGAAAGAATAGGTACCTCTGCAGTCGAGTAATTGAGGTATGCGTGTCTTCCATTGCCTAAAATAGAAAGATATACAATATCAATCATACAAACAGGGTTCTCGAGTTGAATAATGTTTACTACTTTTAACATGTATTTTTCTTAGTTATCAACTGCATTATCTCTACCAGGAAGAGGAGTATCGCATGAAATAATGTTTTTTTTCATATAAATCGGGCTGAAGCCCATATTTAATTGAAATCTGAAAAATCCTTAACGTTACTAAAAAAAATGGTGATTTTACGCCTATCTATAAATCTCGTAATGCGTGTTCCTAGGGATGAATATTAGGCAAGTAACGAAAAACAATTTTAACCCAACAGCAGGCCTGGTAATTAATAGGCCATGTCATTGACATTTCGCGCTAACTCTAACACAAAAAAGATGTAAGGATTAGGCAAATTGAAATACATATAGTAGCAAAGCCTTTGTCTCTAAGAGACTTTGACCGACCTTCCAAATTTATTTTCTATTTATATGCAAAATTGCCTTTCAATATATTTGGCAAATCATTTAGAAATGTACATGTATTCCGGAGCACCTGAGTTCACTCTTGTTTCGACTGGAGTTTGCGTTGTTGATTGATATTCATTTATTTTGTGTTTCCATGTTTTACATGTTGTCTGTTTTTGTCCCGTTCCTGTTGGTGTTTACTGGTTTTGTCTCTGCCCTTTCGGACTTTTGATATTCGGATACCCCATTGGTACCTCTGCTTCTATCAATAAAAACAAAACTTTAGGGGTGTATTACATAACATAAAAAACAGCACATCCAGTCTGTCCTATCTGACTAGTATTATATAATAAATCTCCAATTGATCAAAGTAAAAATACCTGACAAATGTCTGTATTAACCTTGATTGTTGTTGCCTAACAATTATTCAAACAACATGGTACTTCATTTGTAAGTTACTGATTTATTTTCGTTATAATGGACAACTGTGGTTACGACCGACATTATTGGTCAGACGTACTTTTAAATAAAGCAAAGAAAAAGTTGCATACTAGTATTTGTTTAATGGATTAATTTGTGATTTTGATCAGGTGTGATCGTGAGGAAGACGACAACAAAGTTAAACCAATAGAAACACATAGACCGTTACCAGCTTCCAAGGCTAATTACAACTCCTGGTTAGGACATATATGAAGACTTGTGATTGAGAGAAGTAATAGACTAATGCAAAATAGCTAATAATACCATTTTTATAGGTCTGGACTTGTTTTAGTACTGAATAAAAGCAAGTTTCATATTTCGTACTTGGATAATTTTAGTCCGCTACAGCCACAAAAACTGTTGAAAACAGTTTTCTTTTAGTAATATTGAAACCTAGGTTTCAGACGCTGAAACTTAAGTTTCACGGGTTCTTTTCACAAAACAAGTGTAAAAAGGGTAAAATTTATCGTAAGAATAGATATCAGCTAATCAAAACCTTAAAAAATTACAAATAAGATTTTTTTTAACATTCAAGAGTTTTGCAAAACGGTCTTCAGTACCCGAGTATCTTGACTTCAGGTGGCGCACCATATAAGGAGCAGAGGTACCAATGGGGTATCCGAATGTCAAAAGTCCGAAAGAGCAGAGACAAAACCAGTTAACACAAACAAGAACGGGACAAAAACAGACAACATGTAAAACACGGAAAAAATTCAGCGTGTCAAATCCGGTAAAGGAAGACAAAACAAAACCCTATGGCAAACCAACATCTGCACTCATCTGAGAGATCGAAATCCCATATTTGTCTATAAGTGCATGATGTCTTCCGTAAAATTTCTTGAGTGAAGACAGCAACCGAAGAGCAACATAACCCTGTGTGAGCAATTTTTGCGTCAGACGTGTCGCTCTGCTAAGGAAATCGATGTAAGTCCCGCACGCTCTGGAGTAACGAATCAATTGAGATACGTAAACTCCACAAGCTGGAGCGGACGGAATGTTGCTACACAAGAAGGGAAAGTTGACGATTGGAAAGTTGAAGTCATCACGTTTGTCATAGAGCCTTGTTGAAAGTCTTCCTTGAGTGTCAATTTCGAGATGTAGATCTAAATATGAAGCAGACTTCCTAGAATCTGTTGTGTCCTTTATCTCAAGCTCCTTGGGATATATGAGATGGAGAAAGTCACCAAATCGAGAATTGTTTAGTGAAAGGACATCATCAATATAAGGGAACGTAAGGTTGAAAGAGAGAGCTAGTCTATGGTCTTTTTTGTCTAGAAGAGATTGTAAGAAGTCTGCTTCATATGAATGAAGAAACAGATCAGCAAGCAAAGGTGCATAATAAGTGCCCATTGGAATCCCTATTGTTTGCTGAAATACACGTCCACCAAACTGAACAAATATGTTGTCAATAAGAAAGTTGAGCATGTCGATTGTTTGGTCTTCTGTAAATTTGTTCTTTTTCTTAGACTCATTGATGACAAAGTAAGTCTTTGTATAATCGACTGCTAGATATTTGTACCTGCGTTTTCCATTCTTTTTGGAAAAGCTGCGTTTAATCATCTGTGCCAATCGCGATTTCAGTTGTCCATGTGGAATAGAAGTGTAAAGTGTGGAGAAATCGAATATAATTTGCGTTTACCTTTTAATTGCTTAACGAAAAGAATTTGAACCGATGGATTTTTGCAAACGTCAAATCGTTTTTTGTTCAACCAATGTGATAACAAGTATGTCAATCAAAATCTTTGTAATGAAATATCTTTTTTTACAATTATTATTAAAAAAATGTTTTGTTTTAAAGGTAGAGTTTAGCATGTTTTATGGAGGAGAAGACTTCATTAGTTTAACTTGTGTCTTATCCATTTTCCCTATTTTGCAAATAAAATATGTTTAAACTTAACATCGGTGTTTAAAGCAGTTATATCTTGGTTACGCTGTGTATGCAAATTTTAAAAAACGTCACATAAACAATAATGAAAATCTAATATTGTCATTAAAATAATGAAAACCTAATAATATTAAAAGTAATAATACTGCATTAAATAAGAACATGAAGAATGAGGAATTTTCATGTTTCATTTAAAATTCCAAAAAAATCAAATAATTTATTTTTAACAAGCAGCAATTACTATTTTGTTTTTCATTAAGCCTCGATTTAGTGAATAAATTACATCGTATACAGACCCAGGTATAACATAAAATGCAAAATTGATCATTGTTTTTTTTTAATTATCAAAGAAATATTGTTAATATTAAGTAAATATTTTCAACCATACATTGTTTTTTTTTTAAATTTGGAGGGCTTTAGTAACTTTTAATTATCATTTTCAATATTAAAAAAAGTTTTAATATTTATCTTCTAACAAACTGATTTTTTACCGTTATTGCTGAGACATTATTCGATATGATTTTCTCAGGTTATTGTTAACATAATTTTTTAAATAATTACCGTATCACTGTTTTTTTTTCCACAGTAATTTTAATTTTCGCACATCGAGATGCAAAAATTAGAATACGCAATGCATTAGTAGTATATAAAGCGTAACACTTTCGATATGAATTTTCCACTAGCGAATAAAAACCGTATTACACACGTATGTATGAAGCGCCGTTCAATTACATTGTATTTTATATCAAATAATCTATTTTTGATATCAAGAATTCTATTTTCTGATATAAGAAAATCATTTATTGATATCAAGAAATGCATTTTCTGATTTCAAATAATCGATTTTTTTATATCAAATATGCTTACGGTTTTCTAGTGTCATCTGGCAAATTAATATATTTTCTGATACCAAATAATACATTTTCTGATATCAAATATTCATTTTTTATATCAAAAATTCGAAATTTTGATATAAAAGAATAAAGATTTATTGATATCAAAAATTCATTTTCTGATATCATAAAAAATTGATATAAAAAATTATAAAACCAATCAAGTTACAGATAAATAATCATCAATATCATTTAATAGTTCCGAATAACAGAAGATAAAAGGTGAATTGATGCTGGAAATAGAGTGCACTTTTATATCGCGTGTATGTAACTCTACCTATTAATTTCAATGATATGTATAACATTTTTGATTATTAAAATAACATGTGGACATGTTTTTCAGCAAACAATAGGTATCCCAATGGGCACAAATTGTGCACCATTGCTTGCCGATTTGTTTCTTCATTCATATGAAGCCGGCCCCGTATTCATGAAACTTACGATACGACATATCGTATCGTAAAACTTTGTCGTAGATTTACAACATGTATGCGATGTGTCGTAGTTTGTATTCACAAACGTTGTCGTAGCGCTGTTGTAAAATTGTCGTAGTTACTAATGTCGCATTTAATTGAAACAATAGATTTACGTAACAGTTAACAAAAATTCGGCAGGTGCTTGGTCAACATTAATTAATCTAATTACGGTCCGAAGAGAAACAAGAGTTAGTTGCGACAACAATACATTGAACTGAAGATATGGGTTCACCTTTTATAGTTTGGAGTGACTTTTTTTTATTTATCTCATTTTTTTCTATTTTTCAACATTCCGTAAACTCTGCCTGCTTATGGAGTTTACGTATCTCTATATTCCAGAGCGTGCGCGACTTCCATCGATTTCTTTTACAAAAATTGCTCACACAGGGTTATGTTGCTCCTCAGTTGCTGCCTTCAGTCAATAAATTTTACGGAAGACATCATGCACTTGTAGACAAATATGGGATTTCGATCTCTCAGATGAGTGCAGATGTTGGTTTGTCATAGGGTGTTGATTTGTCTTCCTTTTACCGGATTTGACACACTGAATTGACTGTTGGCAACGCGACGGGTGTGTTATAACAAGCAGGAACTGTTTACTCTTCCGTAGCGCCCGAGTTCACTCTCTTTACGACTGGAGTTCGCGTTGTTGATTGAACTTACTTACTTATCCTCTTCGTCCCCAATGGGACATAAGGCTTCAACAAGTTGCCGCCATCTACCTCTGTCTTTTGCAAGAAACTGTGCTTGCCCCCATGAATAGCCCATGTCTTGTAATTCTGATGTGACAGTTCTTCTCCAGGTGGTGCGTGGTCTACCTCTCTTTCTCTTTCCAGGTGGTGTCCAGTGAAGGGCAGTCTTTGGTATTCTCTCAGCTGGCATTCTCATTACATGTCCTAGCCATCTCATTCTCCTTTGTTTTATTTCTGTTGCAATATTTTTGCTTTTGCTTTTCTGGTGTAATTGGTTGTTTGTCATCTTCTTTGGCCAGAATATGCGATTTATTTTCCTGAGGCAGGTGTTGTGGAATGCCTCAACTTTTCTCATATCGCTGTCAATTACACGCCAGCATTCAGACCCGTACAGGAGGACAGACTTTACATTGCTATTGTAGAGCTGTATTTTGGTTCTCAAACTGTAGCTATTTGACTTCCAGATGGGCTGAAGTTGAGCAAATGCAACACGTGCTTTGTTAAGTCTGGCCTTTATATCTTTTGCAGTTCCATTGTCCTTGCTTAGTATACTGCCAAGGTAAGTGAAGTCATCCACCTCTTCAAGTTCTTTTCCATTTAAATACACAGGTTCTGGATGTGCATTGATTGTCATCACCTTTGTCTTCTTAATGCTGATGTTTAGCCCAGTTTGTAGTGCAATGGTGTTGAGATTTCCTGTTTTTTCTTGTAAATGGTTAGCATTTCCAGATATCTCTGCAAGATCGTCTGCAAAGTCCAAGTCCTCTAAGTGACTGAACATAGTCCATTGGATACCTCTCTTTTTATCATAGGTGGTCTTCCTTTGTATCCAATCAATAACAATCAAGAAGAGGATTGGTGATAAGATACACCCCTGCCTTACTCCAGATTTGACGCTGAAAGAGTCAGTGATGGATTTTTCTAAGATGACACTGCATTCAAAATTGGAGTAGAATGCTTTCATAAGGTTACAAATCTTTCCTGGTACTCCATACGATCTTACAATTTTCCACAGTGTTTCCCTATGTACACTGTCAAATGCCTTTTTGAAGTCAATGAAGTTGATGTAAAGCGGCATTTGCCATTCAATACACTGTTCGATAATGTTTCGAATAGCAAAAATCTGGTCTATACATCCTCGTCCTCTTCTGAAACCAGCTTGTTCCTCTCGGAGTTTTTCATCAATGACCTTATCAATTCTACTGAGAAGAATTTTGCAGAAGACTTTACTAGGAACTGAGAGCAATGTAATACCTCTCCAGTTGTCACATATTTGGAGGTCTCCCTTTTTGGGAAGTTTCACAATAAGGCCTTTATTCCAGTCATATGGGATGGTCTCATTTTTCCAGATGGATGAAAAAAGGTTCCACAGTATTTTTGCTGATGTTGTAATGTCTGACTTTAACATTTCTGCATAGATGGAGTCTATGCCTGGGGCTTTCCCATTTTTAAGCGTTTTGATGGCACTTTGGACTTCTTCAAGTGTTGGTGGTTCTAAGTTTATGTCTAAATCTTCCTCAGCAGGTTCAGGAACAGCTGGGTCATTAGGTTCTGGGCAATTTAATACCTCCTTGAAATGTTCAACCCATCTTTTGGCCTGCTCATTGTCTGTTAATAGTGGGTGTCCGTCTTTATCTTTGACAAGAGATGGTTGGGTTGATCTTTTGCCACACAGTTGCTTAGTTATCTTGTACACTGTGCTCATTTCTCCATGAGAGGCTGCCTGTTCTGCCTCTTTTGCAAGCATGTCAACATACATTCTCCTGTCTCTCCTAGCATTCCTCTTGACCTCTTTGTCTTTCTCTTTGTATGTAACTTGTAATTGATCTTGTAACCTTGTTGACTTGGTGCTGATGATTTTGTTTTTTAGATCTTTTCTTTCAGCTATCTTCTCCCATGTTTCAGGTGTAAGCCATTCTTTATTCTTCTTTGTCCTGAAACCTACAGTTTTCTCAGCTGTTTCAACATATGTTCTCTTGATGTTGTTCCACTTTTCTTGAATATTATCATCATCATCTGTGTTATCCTCTAGTACTTTAAATCTGTTCTTCAATTCAATATTAAATGTCTTTTTTATATCTGGTATTTTAAGTTTTTCTATATCAAGTCTCCTTTTTGTTTCCTGTTGTTGAGGGTTTCTCCGAAGCTTAAGTTTTATTGTAGCTTTCAACAAGTAGTGGTCACTGTTGACATCGGCCCCTCTGAATACTTTAACATCATGTAGGGATCTTCGCCATTTGTTGTTTATCATGATGTGATCTATTTGATTTGTTGTTCTACCATTAGGAGATTTCCATGTGAGCTTGTGTATATCTTTGTGTGGGAAGATGGTGCCACCTATTATTTGGTTGTTGTTAAGACAGAAGTCGATAAGGCGTTCTCCATTATCATTCTTAATTCCACAACCATGTCTGCCCATAGATTTTTCACAATCAGTATTGTCAGCTCCCACTTTTGCATTCAAGTCCCCCATTATCAGCAGCATGTCATGCTGAGGAACTTTAGAGACAATCATTTGAAGTTGTTCATAGAAGTCATCTTTCACCTCTTCCTCAGCATCATTGGTTGGTGCATAGCACTGTATGATTGTTAGTTTACAGTACTTAGAGTTGAATCTTGCTCTTATTAATCTGTCATTGATTGGTTCCCATTCAAGCAGTGTTTTGGCTTTCTCCTTACTGATCATGATTGCAACTCCACTCTGGTGTTTATCATTATGTCCTGAGAATAAGATGGTATGGCCACTATTTATTCTGGTGTTTCCTGATTTAGTCCAGCGACATTCACTTATACCAAGTATATCCAATTTATACTTTTGCATTTCCTTGGCTACTTGTGCTGCCTTTGATGTTTCGTACATTGTGCGAACATTCCATGCTCCAACACAAAGTTTTTCTTTCGGTCTCAGAAGACTCTCAATCGGTCTCTTACGAGATGTCATACTACCAGTCTCTTGGTTGGAGTCTCCGAAGACAGAGTTACTAATTATGACATTTGTTGAAGTTTCTGTAACTTGCTCTTTTTTACTGGGTAGGGTAGTTGGCCCTGCGCTAAACCTCCGCTCTGGTGGACCGGGTTTTCTTTCTGGATTGTCCTTCCCATAGATGATTGCATACCAATGCTAACGAGTTCCTTCTGCCCGGATTTTCTGTCTGGGTTTACTCCCATAGCCTTTGACTCTCCCAAGTCATCTACAAGGCAGTAGAGCTATTTCACCCATAGCTGGGCCAAGGTTGATGAGTGCAAGGGCATATCCACACGCCGGTGGGCCTACACACTGCATCTCTAGGGTCCTTGGTACTCCGAGATCTTCTACAGTTCAGCCTGAGGTTGTGAGACCCCAGTTACCGTGCATCGCCACGAGGAGGCACTGTAGAAGTCTTGGTAGTGTAGAGGCTATGTACTGGCAGGAAAGATTTACGCACTCGACTCTCCCTTTCACCCAACAAGTGGGCTAGCCAGCGGCAACAGTAGATCTAGAGACGTTCGATCACTGCCACACTAGACGCATATCACTACCCAGTGGTAAAACCACTAATGCACGTTGTTGATTGAAATTCATTGATTTTTGTGATTCCATGTTTTACATGTTGTCTGTTTTAGTCCCGTTCTTGTTGGTGATTACTGGTTATGTACTCCTGACATTCGGATATCCCATTTGTATCTCTGCTTCTTTAAAATAGAAATTTACTTCATCACTTCGGACGAATGACAAGCACGACTATCAATTGTCAATAATTAGTTAGTAAGTTAGTTATTGCTTTACTCCCAAGCAGCACGATTTCGGCTATATCCGGGAGATGAACATGAAAGTGGTGATACAATGAACATGAAAGTGGTGATACAATGAACATGAAATGATAATGAAGTGGAGGAAATGGGGACACAAGGCCAATCGGGTAGGAGAGTTTGACTGCCACTGGAAAAAGGAGTGATGGGTATCAATAAATATATCTCTTAAATATAGTTCTCGTAAACTCTTGAAGCTGTTAAAAGTAAATTTTTTGAAGAAGTCACTTAAAGAGAAAAAAAGGAAGACACAGACAGAACAAACTTGACGGAAGAAAGGTAACAATAAAACAAAATTAACATTCGCTCTCTAACACATGCAAGAAACTGGAAAAAGTTGTATTGGTTTTATGCGTATAACACGTTAGACACATAACTTTGAATTTAAACACGGAAATGTTTTTCGAAACATTTTAACTATACGAGAGGAACTTGTAAAGTGCTAATCCCAACCTATATCATCTGTCTGTATTAACGTTATATAATTTGCGAATAAATACTGTTTATACTAACTATAAGAGCGCCACGAATGCAACATTTTCCTGGGTAGAATAAAGATAAAACAAGAGTGAAAAGGATTTGATGCCTGGCAGGTACATATATGCCCAACAACCAGTCGCCCGTGGATGGCATGTGTATTTTTTTATTTTTTCTTTGTAGGAAACATCTAATCAAAATATAAAAAAAAACTTTTTAAAATCCTTTTTTCAATATTTTGTAAGTAAACATGTTGTTCAATGCGCTATTTTAGTAAAAATCTTATGAAAACTGGCATGGTTTCATTCCCGCTAAATCTAATGAAAACTGGCATGGTGTCATTCTCGCTAAATCTAATGAAAGCTGGCATGGTGTAATTCTTAATAAATCTAAAAAAACTGGTATATTTTAAAAGATACAAATACTTATATTGCACATTTGACAGATGCCGATGAAAGAATGTTTCACTAGAAAAGTATCTTATTTAACAAAAAGTACGTCATACAAGACATCTCTCTGTTTTAACCGTTTTATATTATAAAAAAAATGGCTAATACTAGTATCATGAAACCAATATTAACAGTTTACTTACATTACATACATGTGTAGGACATGGTATGTAGCAATATTTCATTTTAAACAAGAGTTAACACTAAAGTATGCCTCGCCTGCCGGCACCATCAGAAACAGTTATTCTTTCTTACTTCCACTACATTTTGAATTTACATGGATTTTCAGTTTCTGAGATCCAAAGATATTTATAGAACTTAAACATTGCTAAAATATGCAATAAAAATAATCAAAGTTACTCAACCAGAAAATCAAGGTCAAGGTCAAAAGATGGGGATGCAACTGTGCTAAGCTACTACTGGGGCATATGCATACCAAGTTTCATCAACTTAGGACCTATAGTTCTTGAGATATGGAGGTGCTTGCACAACTTTTCCATTGCTTTTATATGTATTGAAAATTGTCAAAGTCACTCAACTGGAAAATCAAGGTCAAGGTCAAAAGATGGGGATGCAAGTGTGCTGAGCTACTACTGTGGCATATGCATACCAAGTTTCATCAACCTAGGACTAATAGTTCTTGAGATATGGAGGTGCTCGCAAAACTTTTTCATTGCTATGATATGTATTGAAAATTGTCTAAGTTACTCAACCGGAAAATCAAGGTCAAGGTCAAAAGATGGGGATGCAACTGTGCTAAGCTACTACTGGGGCATATGCATACCAAGTTTCATCAACCTAGCACCAATAGTTCTTGAGATATGGAGGTGCTCGCAAAACGTTTCCATTGCTATTATATGTATTGAAAATTGTCGAAGTCATTCAACCGGAAAATCAAGGTCAAGGTCAAAAGATGGGGATGCAACTGTGCTAAGCTACTACTGGGGCATATGCATACCAAGTTTCATAAACCCAGGACCAATAGTTCTTGAGATATGGAGGTGCTCATAAAACTTTTTCAAAAATTAACGCCGCCGTCGCCGCCGCCGGTAAAGTAACACCTATGTCCCGCTCTGCTTCGCAGGCGAGACAAAAATGATCGATGAAGATCTGAACATTAAATATTTTAATCTTTATTACCGGTCACCTATCAGCTGGTGTTCGAGTCCCGTTTCTAATTTACAAAAAAGTGACTTCCCCGACTGAATATGTGATTAGGCTTGTCAATTACCTGCCCGAGGTTGGTAGTTTTCTCCGGGTACTCCGGTTTCCTCTTCCAATAAAACTGACCCTATACATAGTACAGAATCTCTGGACAGTTGCGTCGATAAAAGTTAAAGACACACTTTGTTGTTTTCTATAAAAACATTCTTAGGATTTTGCATACTTGCCTTTTTATCTAGAACACGGGGAAGAATCCGTTCAAGTTGGCTAACAAATAAATTGTAATTTCTTAAATATTTTGCACCAATTTGAGCTTTTCGCGAACAGCGGCGAACAAAACTGTCTATCGTGGTTTTATTTACGTGCATAAACATGGTTTGTAAAAAGAAAATGCTTTAGCGGGAATTTGAAATGGTTACGTTGGTTGTTTACAGTGACTAAACAGCGATTTGTTTTTGCAGTAATTGAACATAGAATTTTCTTTATTTGATCAAGTAAAAAAAATTGTACACCTCAACAATATAAGCGTTCCGTAAAAGTAACATTTTTATTCAAGATAACCTTTAAAAAAAAGAATGAAACATTTCTGTAGGCAAGGTTGGTCTTTACTTCTACAATTTGATCTGAATAGAAGCGTTCTTGATCTGAATTATAGCATAGAACGCCGTCGATCTGAATATTTGCCTTAAAAACAAAAACAAATAAAAAGTTAAAAGTTATTTAAACGTCGTCGAGTAGCGCGTGATTCGAAAGACCCTTTGATTTTTTGTGCTTTTTTTTGATAAAACATAAAAAAATTGATTAGAAAACTGTTTTGTGCTAATTGTAATTTGCCAAAATGACGTCACAGTACTTGCCCGGCGTGTATGACGTCATTTCATTTAGAATTCCGAAGACTTTTCTGCATGCAAGCTAGCAACATGTCAGCACCACCAAGACGGCCCAATTTTGTAAAAGATGAAATAAAAGCACTAACCGACGGTGTAAATAGTAGGAAATCTGTGCTGTTCTCAAGCTTCAATAATACGGATACCCATATTGCCAAAGAGAGGGCTTGGGGACAGATTTTAGAAGAGGTTAATGCCATGTCGAGTGTCAAAAGAACCAAAGATGAAATACGCAGAAAATGGACCTATCTAAAAAGTGAAGCAAAGAAGAAAAATTCAGAAACAAGAAAGTCATTAAACAAGACCGGTGAAGGACCCCTAGAGAAAAATTCAATGCCTGACGAGACAGAGCAGGTGGTTCTAAGTATAATTGGACCGACGGCGTTGAATGGAATAACCGGAGGAGTAGATACCACGTCAAAGGCATTGGCACCTGTGACAACAGTACAAACTGTAACTGAGAAAGGGGGTAAGAAAACATTAATGGTGTTCAATTAGATGTGTCTTTAAATGCATGTACCTGAATATAAGAAACAAACTGTTTGATATTTCTTATTTCATTTTCAAAATCAGTGTTAGTTAAAATTCCCGGTTACCGGGGTTAAAATCTTGCAATACACACAAAGACATTTATAAAATATACTATTATATGATGTAAAATAAGCTATAGTTACAAAATATGAATCAGTCAAAAGCATTATTTTGTATTTCTCTCTTGAAATCTCTTCGTTTAACCGTCAATTTAATGTCATCCATATACATATACATTCAGTCAACAAAAATAAGTTTGCATTTCATTTTCAGACTCTGAGGTGGAATATGAAGAAGTCAGGACGCCTTTTAAAACTTCAAGCTCACAGATAGAGCAAAGGAAAGGTATGTCTTAAAATAAATATAAGTCGTCATATCTTTCTAACGGTTACAAATTTAAACAGGGCTTAGCGTACTTTGATTTCTGTATCATTACACAGTGTATAATGTTTTATCCATCAGATAGAGTTGCTTTATCAAGAAAAAAATTGATATTGAAAAAAGTCCATATTAATATATAGCAACAATGATTTGAAACACGGTAGGATGGTTTAATATGACAAACTGTACGTCCTAAGTGATTTTCAGACCTGTCACATCTACATGTACTTCCTGTTGGAATTTAGGCCAATATGAAAATATATGAACATGACTATAACCATTTCCGTCAAGCTTTTTTCAGAGACCGTACATGAGAATTATTTGAAACATAATAGGATGGTTCAGTATGAAAAATGGTAATTCCTAAGCAACTTCAAGACCTGTCGGACATCTACTTCCTGTTTGGTGCAACCGGGGGCATCTGTGTCCAATGGACACATTCTTTCTTTATTATAGTAATGCATTATTTAAAAATGATATTTATTGTAATGTTAAAAAAACTATCGAGTATTCAAATGTGCAACGTTTCTCTTGCCCGTAATTATATATTTTTTTTAATTTTAGTAATTGCTAAGCCATCTGGACAAAGTCTCAAAAGACCGTTACCAAGTCGCGAGTCAGATGACAACATAATAATTAAAATAGAAAGAGAAAGGTTGGAGATTGAAAAGGAGAGGCTCAAGATAGAAGAAAGAAGAATGAAAACTGAAGAAGAAAGGCTCGAGGTTGAAAAGACGAGATTGGAAATGGAAAGGAAAAGAATGAAAATGGAAGAAGACAGACAACAAGGCGTACCACAAGGAAACTACGACCTCTATTCGCCATTCAATTCTCAAGGTCAATCAGGATCATTTATGAATTTACTCCAAATGAATTAGACTCCGACTGTATTAAAACACCAATAACAATTTTTATGTATTTATAATTTTTTTTACAAAAAATGTAGTGATAGATTTCTTCTAATTTGTTGTCCAGTTGTGTTGTCACCGCCATTGTTTAATGGAGGGTTAAGTTGGCAATCCTCGTCATCTTCCTCGTTTTCTAAAAATGGTATGTTGTTGTCAATGCAGATGTTGTGCAAAATAAAAACGGCTGCAATTATTTGACAACATTTAGCTGGCACATAGCATAAATGTCCCCCGGATTTGTGCAGGCATCTAAATCTTGATTTAACAATGCCAAATAATTGCTCAATTGTTACGCGTGTTCTACAGTGCCTTCTATTATATTCTTCCTCTGCTGGTGTTGAAGGGTTCTGGAACGGGACTAACATCCATGGTTTGAGAGCATAACCACTGTCACCTTAAATTAAAAATTGTAGAATGCATCAAGAATTACGATTGATTATCACTAGTATTTCAGTTTATATATTAATTGGTAAGTATTTAGTTTTCCAACAAAGATGAGTCAAAGATTCAAACAATGCTTGACTTGACTTTTGTCTATTGAAAACTCATCAGAGTCGTTCTACCTGCAATACTCTACAATGTATATTACAATGTCAATCATTAAACGAAGAGCATAGAACAATAGAACACTAAAACTTAAATATGCTGATCTGGAACCTTAACCGTTTATGTCTTTAGTAGATGTATTTATTACAAAAACTAAAAAAAATACCTAAAAGCCATCCATTCGTAATTTCACCCTCCTCAAATAGTCTGCAAAGGTCCGAAGTGTTCCAGATAAAGGAATCGTGGGTTGATCCTGGCCATTTTATAACAGCGTCAACAATTCTAAACCTTGCATCACATACACATTGTACATTTATTGAGTGGAAGTTTTTTCTGTTAACGAATTGGTACTCGTACTCATTTGGAGCTTTAATTGGAATGTGTGTGCCATCTATTACACCAACAATGTTAGGGAATGCTGCAATATTGTAAAAGTCTGTTTTAATCCCTATTCGTTCAGCTGCAGTTGGGAATCTGATGTAGTTGTTTATTCTTCCAACGAGTGCTTCGGTCACGTCTGTAATGCATCTACTGACGGTTGGCTGGCTCATCCCGAAAACATCTCCAATTACATTTTGAAAGCTACCGCTGGCAAAAAATCTCAAAGCTGATAAAACTTGTAGCTCTACCGGAATGCTGTTAGATCTAAGCGTTTGCTTTGCTAAGTCTGGTCTCAGTTCGTCACATATTTCCAAAATTTTGTGCCTCGGGAATCGATACGTCCTCAACAGAAACTCGTCCGATCTTTCCAATGGATTATTTCTGTCCAAAAACACTCTCTCTCGTCGAAGATGTCTTCGATTTGCCCTCAAAAGAAGTGCGGCAGCCATATTTACGATAAAAATGTTGAGTTACAACACCAATGACCCTGTCGTAGTTTTGTTATAATTTTTACAACAGCTCGTATCGTAACTTTCTTTTGTGAATACAAGTTACAACTTACGATGTTGTAACTTTTACCTTACAACAGTCGTAGCGTTACGACAGTTTCATGAATACGGGGCCCGACTTCTTACAATCACTTCTAGACAAAAAGGACCGCAAACTTGCTTTATCCTTCAATCTCACATTTCGTTATATTGATGATGTCCTTTCACTAAACAATCCTCGATTTGGTGACTATTTACATCTCATATATCCGAAGGAACTTGAGATAAAGGACACTACAGATTCTAGGAGGTCCGCTCTATTTCTCGAAATTGACACACAAGGAAGGCTTTGTACAAAGCTTTATGACAAACGTGATGACTTCAACTTTCTGTGAAGCAACATTCCATCCGCACCAGCATATGGAGTTTACGAATCACAATTGATTCGTTATTCCAGAGCATGTGGGGAGTACAACGACTTCCTTGATAGAGCTGCACGGCTGACAAGCAAATTGTTAACACAGGGGTACGTTGTTCCCAGGTTGTTGTCATCACTCAAGAAATTTTACGGACAACATCATGTGCTTGTATACAAATACGGGATTTCTATCTCTCAGATGAGCACAGATGTTGGTTTGACATAGAGTTTTGTAATGTCATCCTTTCCGGATTTGACCAACACTTAATCTATCTTTGGCAACGTGACGGGTGTGCTATAGCAAGCAGGAACTGCTTACTATTCCGGAGCACCTGAGTTCACTCTCGTTTCGACTTGAGTTCGCGTTGCTGAATGCGGTTTTGTCGTCAAGTATGTGTGTGTTTTATGTTGTTATGTGGTTTGTTCTGTTGTGATGATTGTTTGTCTGTCGGTTTTGTCCTTGTCTTTACTGTTTTATGATACTGATTACCCCTTTGGTACACCTTTGCTTCTTTCATACATTGAATCAATAAAAATAATTAATGTCAATGTTCTTTCATAGAACCTGTGGTCAGGAAAGACCTGAAATAGAATTTCAGTTATGGGAGACCATGCTGATGCTTACTACCAAACTTCAAGTGCCTGTGAATAGTAGGTGCTGAGAGAACTGAAACATTTTTTCTCCGCCCGCCCTGTGAAATCCGGTCAAAAATCCCAATTCCACTACAGAAATGTACTTTGTCGAATACGAAGCAGCATAAAATTTTTCTTTCTTTCCGTTATTCTGTCTGATATGGGTTTCTTGGTATAGCTATTGACCTCTTTAATGGAAATTTACGATACTTGCAGTCTTATGCACTTTAATGATGACCTACATGACAACAAAACAACTATCTATTCTTTACGGTGTCAAGAAATTACAGGAAAAAGTCACGGGGATGCAACTATAACAATGCTCTAGCTGTCCCGCACCTTTCTCAACATACAAATTCAGCTCTCCGTCTGTCCGTTCGCAGTTCTGTCTGTTAAGGTCTCCGAATCATAGTTTTCGGACACCGTAAGCCTAAGAAATAAGGAAGAAGTATAAAGCTTTGGGGTCAACATGGTCAAAGGTCAAGATTATACAATTATCGCCCTAGTTGGTGTGTGACCCGGAGGTTTCTTTCCCCGAGAAAATAAGGTCACCCGAGGGCTTGCCCCGAGGGTGACCTTACTGTTCGAGGGGAAAGAAATGCCGGGTCACATATCATCTAGGGTGATAACTGTTATATTATATCGAATATTAATTGAACCAATTTAATATTAAATTTTACACATATTTCGGACAATTGAACTTTTTTTCATGGGAAAAAATACAGCTCATACAATGTTGAAGAAAAATCGTGGGGTCACGTGCGAATTCTCACGAGAGGGTGACCTTACCATGCGACCCAACGATTACCGGTTGACCCAGCGAAATATCACATGTCACGTGACAACGTCTTAGCAAATCACAATAAAGATTTTTATATGAGTATATAATATTACAAGTTATGAAAAACTTTATACAAAAAGTCATGATATTGATTCCTGAAGTATAATTTACATTTACTAATCGTTAAAAAAACTTATTGGGTATGGAAGATGCCGGTCAAGGTCCCAAGTTTAACAGATAATGTACATGATATCAGTGTTAAATCCGTGTTTGTAACTTGATACTGGTATTCCTTTGATCATACAAAACTATTTAAGAAAATGTTTTAGATAATTGTGCATATGGAAGTTTATGGATAAAATTTTATGGTGTATGGTGTACATAATTTTTTTTATTATAAAATTAAAGTCATTCGAGTTTTGAACATGACTGAAATTTTGCAGTGTTTTTTTTTTAATTACAGATATTCAAGACGAATCTTGAAAGTGACCGAAACATGACCAGATTATATCCTTAAATCTGATCATGCTGGTTGTTTTTGTCTTATTTTATTTATCTCTTTAAAACAAATTTCGCACGTTTACAAGATATTTTTATTGAAAAGATGACAGATACTATCAATTTATTTGTTAGTTAACTTGACAAGGCAAATGTGTGATTCAATTATATTTAATCATATAATACTTTTAATCATTGACATGAATATAATTTTACACACAAAAATGGATTTATTTTATTATTTATTAAATTTTTAATTTTGTCCATATTTTCGTTACTAGTATTTTAAATCTTTGTCGTCATTGTTTGAAAGTTTACAATTTTTGGTGTATTATTTGATTTATTCAAAAGTAGAAATATGCATATCAGTACTATGTTTTATGTCACTCACAACTGGTTAAATTTCAATGTCACGTGTGGTGTTTCATAACAATCCAAATGCCAAATGGACTTGTAAGATTACTCTGAAATGGTGGCATTGCGGTATGAATATTGCATGTATGGAGATTAAGACAACCAAAACTTTAATTCACAGTCATCAATACATGTAAACCTTTCATTTATACAAGAGAAAATGTAAATAAAATTCAGTATGTAATCAGCTTCATTTTGAAGCATGAAATGGCCTTATGTTTTAAAACAATTCAAGTTATTTGCTTAATTGCTACAGACTAAGTTTTTTAAAAGTCGGCTTTCCTCTACCAGTGACTGCTTACATGTTCATAGTAAAAACGTTTCTTATGCGGTACAGGGAAAATCAGTACCTAAGACGACAAACCGAATTGTCTGATGTAGGAAGTACTCCACAATTAGATTTATTTTTTCCATGGGTGACCGCCGTGAACTTTTTTTGTTGAATGAAAATATTGATTCTTTTGGCCGTAAAATAAAGACAACAAAATCTGGATCATTTGTATAAAAATTACCACCACATGTATTGTTGGAAAAAAAATCAATGCAACTGCTCGTGGTGTTGGTTCCGGCATGATAACCAGTGGTTTGGCTTAATTTACATGTGCTTCATACATGTATACTGTTAGACTTTAAATTTTGTACGTCTTAACCCTTTCCTACATGTAGACGCCTTTGGACGCCCCTGTGTCATTTTGGTGACCCCCCCCTTTTTTGTCCCCCTCTACCCTTCCAATCTCCCTGTAAAAGCATGACTGGGGTTATTTTGGCAAATATATTTGTTGCCTAAAAAATGGTCACTTTTTTCGCGCGGTTAGGGACTAAAAAGATGTTCTAGGGGGGTTTCCTAAAGGGGGGATTTCCCCCCTTTGGTCAGGGGGTCGAGGGGGCAGTAATGCCCCCCGCCGCCAGGAAAATTTTTTAACCCTCAGGACTGTGACAATTGCTCCCAAAATTACCTCAAATGTCATATTTTAAAAAATTCTAGGTCAGAGAACAATTGGACTTGCCCATAATTTTTAAAAAATTTTTAAAGGTCAAAATTGGGTGTAAAAATGACGGAAAAAGCCATTTTTTGACATTTTTTGGCCAGCCTTGGTTACCATAGCAACCATGAAAATGGCGGTTGAGACCTGCATCAATAGACCCTGGCCCAGTGAACAGCTTGACTAAGTTTCAAAACCTTTGGATGAAAAATAATTTTTTTACAGCCTTTTCATTTTTTTGCCTTTTTTCATTGTGCATTTTTGCCATTTTTTCACTATTGCTCATGGAGGAAAGGGTTAATGGAATATGTCAAAAAATCAAAATTTTCAATTTTGGGGGGGGGGATTTTTGATGAAAATTCACCATTTTGTGGTAGAAAATGAAGGAAAACTGATTAAAACACAAATTTGAGGCTTTTTAAAATTTTCTATTAACCCTTTCCTACATGTAGACGCCTTTGGACGCCCCTGTGTCATTTTGGTGACCCCCCCCTTTTTTGTCCCCCTCTACCCTTCCAATCTCCCTGTAAAAGCATGACTGGGGTTATTTTGGCAAATATATTTGTTGCCTAAAAAATGGTCACTTTTTTCGCGCGGTTAGGGACTAAAAAGATGTTCTAGGGGGGTTTCCTAAAGGGGGGATTTCCCCCCTTTGGTCAGGGGGTCGAGGGGGCAGTAATGCCCCCCGCCGCCAGGAAAATTTTTTAACCCTCAGGACTGTGACAATTGCTCCCAAAATTACCTCAAATGTCATATTTTAAAAAATTCTAGGTCAGAGAACAATTGGACTTGCCCATAATTTTTAAAAAATTTTTAAAGGTCAAAATTGGGTGTAAAAATGACGGAAAAAGCCATTTTTTGACATTTTTTGGCCAGCCTTGGTTACCATAGCAACCATGAAAATGGCGGTTGAGACCTGCATCAATAGACCCTGGCCCAGTGAACAGCTTGACTAAGTTTCAAAACCTTTGGATGAAAAATAATTTTTTTACAGCCTTTTCATTTTTTTGCCTTTTTTCATTGTGCATTTTTGCCATTTTTTCACTATTGCTCATGGAGGAAAGGGTTAAGCGCAAAATAAGGCGAAATCAGGTATTTTTATTTTGGCTTAAGAAAGGACTGGTTAGGGGCTTTTATTTCGTACATATTAGGTTTTACCTCAACATAAGAAAAAACCTCGATTTCTATATATTTTTCTCCAAATTTTCGACATTTTTTAAACGTTGCTTAGAGGAACTTGTGCAAAAATTAAAAAACAACCTAAAACGACTTTACATGTCCGATATGTCGAAAACTAGCTAGTATTTAAGTATAAATAGCAATGTAAGCGAATTAATGCACCCGAAAAAAAGTCAACATCAAGCGCATGCAAATTGAGTTAAAAGAATAATTATGATGATTATAGAGTTCTACCTAAACGGGCCGTGTTATCAGTACTCCAAACGGATTTTATTAGATAACTTTAAATCCCGGTCATTTTATGAGGTTCATTCTTTGAAATCTTTTTGAAACTTGAAAACTTTAAATTTTTCAACTTTGTACACCACATTGTCACTCGGAAAGCTTAAATGTCGACAGAAAAAAATCTCGAAAAGGCGTTTTCAAATTCATGGAACTTAGTTAATTTAGGTTATAATTCTACTTATTTATTCGAAAAATTTTTGTGACACATTGGGCCAAGTTTGCAGTATGCTTAATTTCCTTATTGACAACATATTTGTCACTTTTGAAGGGGAAATTTTGCAACAACAAATTGGCGTTCCAATGGAAACAAATTGTGCTCCTGTCCTCAGCGACTTTTTATACTCTTACGAGACAAAATTTCTTCAGGAGCTCGTACAGAACAAGAATAAAAAATATGCTAGGTCCTTTAATCCTACTTCCATATATTGCTGATGTCCTGTCTGTGAAGAACGCTTCATTTTGTAGATGGATTCATTCGATATATCCTCCAGATATAGAGATTAAAGAAACCATCAAATCAAATTGCTTCACGTTATTCTTGGATTTGCAGCTCGAATATGACCAGGGTGGTTTTTCTGTACAAAAAATTGCGACAAAACAAAAACTTTAATTAATTTTTTAAATTAAATACCTACTTCACCTGCCTACGGTGGTGGTGGTGTAGAGGGTTTAAGGCCCGACTACCCTCTTGGGTATTGCAGGCGTTGACTTCAGTATCTAAGATTTTTTACTTCTGTGCCTTTGCTTCTTTTTTGATCTGGCTGAAGGAAGAGGTGTTGGTGGCCTGGGTGGTAGGTCTTCATCAGGAGGATCAGGTAGCTGATATACTGGGTCGTCCAGGTCAAATGCCGGTGAATAGCGCAAATCCCCATCCTTAAACACAGTTTTGTAGCACCTTAAGTCTGGGTTGAAAGGACTCCTAATGCAGATGTCCTCCCATTCCTTATCTTGACTGTAGTCGTCGTCTGAAATGTTGTATTTCGTCGGGGTAAGTGGTCTCCCTTGGCCGAAGCTCGGTGTCTGTATCTGTTGGTCTCTGGTGATGTGGGTGGTATTGTTACCCTTGCCCATCTTGTGTGGTTCTGCTGTTTGGGTTGGTGTTGCTGCTGATTGTGTTGCGCTAGAAGTTGTATCTGGTTCAACGGCCTTCCTAGCTGCCTTGTACCTAAGTAACCGCTGAATGTTATGCTTCTTTGTTGAAGGCGACTAGTACTTCTTCTTCGGGGACTGGTTGGTGGTGGACATCTTTGGAGGGTCCTTCGCTACCGACCATACAAGTTTGATTTCTGTCCTATCGGTGGAGGCTGAAAAAGTCCATTTCATCTCTCTATTTTGCCAGCTCACTAGTACTGTGTTAATCAAAGCCAAAAGCTCAGTTGGTAGATCCATATTGAGAGTTGGCGATGTCATCAAGCTGGCGATTCAGACTCGACCTGCTTACGGTGTTTATACTTCACAGCTTATTCGATATGCCAGGGCATGTACAAATTTTAAAGTTTTTTTTCATACGAAATCGCAGTCTTCGGAACAGACTATTAGACCAAGGATATAAGAAATACGTCTCATACAATCTCTAAAATATCTTCACTGGTAAAAATATTTTTAATTATGTTAAATGTGATAGTTAGTGATTTTTTTTTATAAGTGTTGGTTTACTGGTGCATTGAAATGATCACCTCAATCCCTCTTATGTCTTCCAAACCTTGTTCTGATTTAAGTTTCTACTTGACCCGAAGATCGCAATGGAAGAGGGAGGTTCGGTGCGCCATAAAACATAGTTTAACCAATAATTTTAGGAAACCATTACGATCCTTAATTGAAGTTTTTTCCTGTATGTTTTAAATTTTTTGTCTTTTCTATTGGCTATTTAGATCCTCCTAATTCGGCAATTTTGTTGTAACCTTTATTTCAGAAATCATGAGGCTCCCAGGAGCCAGAATCGCTCACCTGGTCTTAATGGCGACTCTATAAAGACTTTTCTAGAGCTAAACGAGCTGAACATTTAAGCAAGTAACAGCTTTTTTCTATCTTCTCAGTTTTCATTCTGTATCCGTAGCCCCAAATCATGAAAAAACGTTATTTTAGGGGCCATAACCCATATAAGGGATCATCTGACAACTTCGACCCTATAAAAACTTTTATATAGCTAAATGAACTGATTATATAAGCCAGTAACAGCTTTTCTATATCTGCTATAGATTTCATTCCATAGGCCAAAAACATGAAAAAACCGTTATTTTAGGGGTCATCTGACAACTTTGACCCTATGAAGACTTTTGTAGAGCTAAATGAACTGAACATTTAAGCAAGCAACAGCTTTTTTCTATCTGCTATAGTTTTCATTCTATAGGCGAAAAACATGAAAAAACGTTATTTTAGGGGCTATAACCCTTATAAGGGGTCATCTGACAATTTCTACCCTATGGACTTTTGTAGAGCTAAATGAGCTGAACATTTAAGCTAGCAACAACTTTTCTCTATCTGTCATAGTTTTCATTCTATAAGCCAAAAACATGAAAAAACGCTATTTTTCACATTTAAGGTAGATGGGGTGTCTAAAAAGTTATCCATAGAATTTTCTTAAATTTTGACCACCGAAATTCCTAGACTGGTACTTTAAATCTCGATTATAAAATCAAAACTTCACCACGAGAATTTTTGTAGAAACGACTTTGAAAAATTGATGATTTCAGTACTTTTTATATAGGATCAATAGGGAAAATTCAAATTTCTTTTACGTAAAAATATTCACTCTATAGATTTTTCTTAAAATTTGTGAAAATCTTTGTTTTTGATGGACAACTTCGACCCTATGGAGACTTTTGTAGGGCTAAATAAGCTGAACATTTAGGCAAGCAACACCTTTTCTCTATCTGCAATAGTTTTCATAATAAAGGGCAAAAACATGAAACAAGAGGCTCCCAAGAGCCTGAATCGCTCACCTGGACTACACAGATACATATATTTGTAGATATTATTGTGCTTAACCATATGGGATTTAAATTTATGAAATATCTTGGTTAGTTTTCAAGATATTGGGCTTAATAAGTGCAAATTTGGCAAAAATAAGGAAAAAGAACAATAACTCCCACATCAGCAGTCAGATCTTTTCCGAAATTTCAGGACAGGTAGATCTTAATATGCTGATCACTTTTTGATTCTTACACAATTTTGATATCTGAAACCAGCTTTGAGTTATTAGCAAAAAAATGAAATTTGCCCCTATGTTCTATTTTTAGCCATGGTGGCCATGTTTTTTTTACAAATCAAAAATCTGAACGATAGAGTTGTAGCATATAAGCTATCAAACAGTGTGCCATGTTAAGATGCAGTTGGTCTTACCGTTTCAGACAAGTCAGGGGAAAAGTAATGAACAATGGTAAATATTGACGCTTTAAGGGTCATAACTCCTATAAGAAATGGTTCTACAGCTTTGTCCTAATTACATGAAATGTAGATCTTGATGTGCTTAATCATATGCAATTTGAATTTTTGAAATACCTTGTATAGTTTTCAAGATATAGGGCTACATAAGTGAAAAATTTTGAAAAAATCCAGAAAAAGGGCAATAACTCCTATGTCGTTTGTTGGATCTTCTTGAAAATTTCAGAGCAGGTAGATCTTGAGATGCTTACCACTTTTGTCTCCCATCAGAATTTTGATATCTGTTACTGTTTTTGAGTTATTTGCAAAAAACTGTAATTTG
>CAXARO010001828.1:0-17996 GCA_963971305.1 Arcuatula senhousia
AATTTATATTTGATATTTTGTGAATGTATAACTTCAGCCAAAATACTTGTTTTTATAACCATTTATAAACTTTCAAGAAGGGGGAGCAATATTACAATCACCCTGTACATCTGTCCGTCTGTCCACCACAATTTTAATCATATTTCTCAGCTATTGGAGGGATTGATTTCAAATTTGGTACACTGCTAAGCATTATGTTTGTACCTTGCCTCCTCTTTCAACATCTAGTATAGTTTTACAAGCTTACTTCTGTGGCGGATCAAGAAATTTGAAATTTTTAAACGGGGGGAGGGGGGTGGGGGTGGGGTGCAATAATAAAAAACCTTCGGGACCTCTTGTTTCATACAGTTCCTAATCCTAATCAAATTTTTTTGTCAAAGGGGGGGGGGGCACTCGCCCGATACGCGGGTCCTAGATCCGCCTTTGAACTTAGACAGTTTTTATGGTCAAAAGTGAAATTTGGAACTGATTCTTAGCTTAATTTGAAATTTAATACACATATTTTGCAAAAGGATTTTGTAGCATCTTAAACATATGCTAGCATGCCTTCTCTTTGCTTGTTGTTTGAACATTTTATTTAATGAATGATAGAGTTTGGGTATGCGAAGCAAGACATTGTAGTAATTGTTTATTCGAGTCATCAGGCAAAGATTGGTGTTCTCTGCAACTGGAAAAGTATAGTATCTTTATAGTTTACTTTGCACAGTAATTATACCTCGCTTCAAAGAAGAGAAGGGTATACTGTTTTTCTCTTTTCCATTCATTTGTCTGTCTAACCTTTGGTCTGAAACATTTTTGAGGCAGTTTTTTCTCAGCAACTATATGAGTTAGAGTTCTGATATTTTTTACATAGCTTTATGCTATAGTACTATATGGTAAATACTGATTTCATGCTCCTAGGTCATCTACTTCCAGTTTACCGAATACTTAGGTTTTTACACATGATGGACATACAAAATTTGCATCACAGTTTCTAAGCAAATACAAGAGATAGAGGTCTGATATTTTGTATACAGCTTAATCCTATAGTACTATATGGTAAATACTGATTTCATGCTGCTATGTCATCTACTTCCTGTTTACCGAATATTTAGGTTTTTACACATAATGGACATACATGCAAAATTTCCTTCTAGTTTTCTAAGCAACTTGAAGAGATAGAGGTCTGATATTCAGTATACTGCTTTATTATATAGTACGATATGGTGTGTACTGATTTTATGTCCATAAGTCATCTACTTCGGGCATACCGAATACTAAAGCTTTTATACGACCACAAAAAATTTGCGGACATATAATGGTATGATGCTGTCATTGTCGGCGTCATCTGTTAACTTTAGACTAAGTGTATACACAATAACTTTTGTTCTAGTCATCAGAATGCAATGAAATTTTACAATGATGTTCCTTAACATAAAAAGATGGATGGGATTGATTTTGGGGGTCCCCCCTTTTTTGTATAAAAATTAGGGGCCAAAAAGGGGCAGAAATTGCAACTTATAAATGTTTGTTGCCATGATAACTTTAGTTCTAGTTATTCGATTGCTTTGTAATTTGGCAATAATGCTCCTTACTATAAAAGGATGAATGGGATTGATTTTGGGGGTCCCCCTTTTTTTTGTTTCAAAATTAGGGGCCAAAAGGGGTAAAAAATTCAAATATTTTATTAGTTTCCTTCATAACTTTGGTCCTAGTTGGCCTATTGTTGTGAAATTTGTCATAATGTTTCTTACAAAGAATGAACCTGATAAATTTTACACCTTGCCCTTTTTTTCCCTGTTGTGTAATTAGGGGCCAAAATTGAAACTTTTTTTTTGTGGTCCAATTATGAAAAAAAATTTTGCATGTTTGTTCTTGTCAAATAGCGATACAAAATTGAATCAATTTTTGCAACCCCCGTTTTTTTTTCCCTTATTATGTAATTAGGGGCTAAAAGGGCCCAAAATAGAAACTTTTTCACTAATGATCCGATTTTGAATTTTTTTTTTTCATGTTTGTTCTTGTCAAATAGTGGATACAAAATTAAGAATTAATTTTTGCAACCCCCCTTTTTCCCCCTTTTATGTAATTAAGGACCAAAATGGAGAATTTGTGGTCTAATTTTGGAAAGTCCACCAAAAGCTGCATGTGTCAAAAATCTTTGTCAGTCCACCATGGGCTGCATGTGTCCAGAGCAATTGACTATCCATATTGGGCCTAAAACGTACAGGTTTCAACATGTTGCAGTCGTATCATGCTGCGCTCGGTGAAGCTTTTTATTACCCATGATGGACATACATGCAAAATTTCCGTTACAGTTTTCTCAGCAACTATATGAGTTAGATGTCTGATAGTTTGTATACAGCTTTATTCTATATTACCATCAGGTGTATTCCAATTTAATTTTCCTAGGCCATCTACTTCCTGTTTAATGAATACTTAGGTTTTTACACATAATGGACAAACATTTAAAATTTCCTTTACAGTTTTCGAAGTAACTTGAAGAGATAGAGGTCCGATATTCTGTATACAGCTTTATTGAATAGTACCATATGGTGTATACCAATTTTATACTCCTAGGTCATCTGCTTCCTTTTTACTTAATACTCCAGTTTTTACACATAATGGACATACATGAACATGCAAAATTTCCGTCGCACTTTTCTTAGCAACTAAATGAAGTACATTTATTTAGGACTAAACCCTTATACCTTTGAAAATTAGTTTATTTTCGATCAGATTTTTAGTAGAATTGGCCTACCCCCTTTCGTTCTCATTGGTCTGTGGGTGGAAATCTCCTTTAGAAAATTTCGTTATCCACCCTCGTTCCCTTGTTAGATTTTATATTTATCACCCGCTATATTGTTTAACCCTTGTATGTTTGTCCCGCATTCCCATTACACAGTTTTTGTCTCGCCTGCGACGAATAGTCGCGGAAGGCGAGACATAGGTATTACTTTCTGGCGGCGACGGCGGCGTCGTAAACTTTTTTTGTAAGACTTTTGTGGTCAATGAATTGCTTGAAAAGTATAATAGCTAGGCATCTGATATTTTGTATACAGACAGTTCAGTTTATGGTCTACGCAACTGTCACCATGCCGTGTGACCCTGACCCAAATTTCACGCTCCAGTGACTCTGTGAACTTAGGTCTTTTTTTTTTTCAGGCCGTAACTTTTTTGTAAGACTTTTATGGACGCTGAATTGCTGGAAAAGTATATTAGCTAGGCATCTGATATTTGTTATACAGACAGTTTAGGTTATGGTCTACGCAACTGTCACCATGCCATGTGACCTTGACCCCATTTTCACGCTCCAATGACTCTGGTTTTTCAGGCCATAAACTTTTTTATAAGACTTTTGTGGACGATGAATTGCTGGAAAGTTATAATAGCTAGGCATCTGATATTGGGTAAACAGACAGTTGCGGTTATGGACAACGCAACTGTCACCTTGCCATGTGACCATGACCCCATTTTTACGCTCCAGTGACTCTGTGAACTTAGGTCTTTTTTTTCAGACAGAAAACTTTTTGTAATACTTGTGTGGACAATGGATTGCTTGAATAGTATATTAACTAGGCATCTGTTATTAGGTATACAGACTCTTTTTGTGATTATATCAAAAAATGACTTAGGTAGTTGATTTTAGTGATGGTGCCGTCAGGCGAGACATACTTTTAGTGGCCACACTTGTTTAAGCTACTACATGACGTAGAGGTTGGATATTTTGCATATAACTGCTCGATCCTATAAACCTTAGTGGAAATTCATGCAAAATTTCCGTCACGTTTTCCATTTCAAAAGCCAATTACATGTTTCAGGCGCATTATTTTACATATTGCTTGAACGCTTAGTGCAAATTTTATGCTCTTAGGTCATCTTCTTCCTGTTTACTGAGGCATAATTTCCCGCATAATTTTTGCTTTGGAGGTTTCACTATTGAGCCCAAGTTAAAAATGAAAGGTAATATTGATTAGAATGAATATGAGACCATAACACATATGTTAACTCCAACTGCAATTCATTTAGTATTCTCCGATTGCTTGATGATATACGTTTTATCAATATCTCAGTTTTTCATATAAATTGTTCTCTTTTAATAAAATGTAGAAATGTATGAACTTTCAGACTGAATGGTTCAGCCCGATATATGAAATAATTCATTTCAATAGCTAGTTAACTTAGTGTGCAGAATTAGGTACAATTAATTGGATTTAAAGATGCACGGAACCATGGAGAAAAATTCCATGGAATATATATTGCATATGTAAAAACCGTAAATGATCGTAAATTATTATCATCACATGGGATTTATTTGAACTCAGAACAAAAAAGTATTTTATAAAATCCTATGTAAAGAGGAACACAGTCGTATCTCATATGCCATAATTTACAGAATTATAAGCGGCACAAGATTTGCAAATATATTGTCGAGTAGGTTTAAAGTAGTTACCAATGTTTAACTAATGGCATAGCAAAACACTCCTCTGCGGTTTATAGCAGAAGCAAAAAATTTCAATTTTCGGATGGCTACCCACCAGTGGGACCAAAAAAGTCGTGAGATAAAAAAAAAAGCTGTCGCACGTTTGCTTTGACTTGTTACGAGTTTACACATGTTAACTTGAGTGTCTGCTATATAGTTAACATAAGCGGACATGGAAAGCAGTCACAAAGTCACTGTACTTATGTACAGTTTATGCGTGCACCCATCTGTAACTAACCCTTTGTCATTGTATAATATGAGATAGGCATTGCCTAAATGCGAGCACAGCACATACAGCATAAATCCTCTTTTTTGTCCTCATATGACGAAGTTCTGCGTCTCAATTGAGGAATTCGGGAATAAAATCGTTTAGAATTCAGAATATAAGATCTAGAGAACTTTATTACCGAAAAGACGTGTACACTTTTGATGCAATGGCAACCGTTGTGATCTCTTCGTCAAACACGAGCGATGTGCGTTTTTGTTTCACCCGATTGATTATTGATCATTATTTTGAGCTGAAAATACAATGCCTTAAATATCAAGGTCTTTGTCTTTAATACGTAGTTTTTCAAGAACGAATAAAGGATTTGATTTTGAATCGAAGTAGTCAAATGAATCTGAGAAATTATTGTCTCAGAATGAATACAGTAAGATCTGAAGACATCGTAGTTATTTTCATGGCAGTGCTTGCAAGTCCACGCCGCGTGGACGATTAGACTACAGGCTGCGCGTCCACGCTTCCGGAAAAAGACTTAAAACGGAGTTTTCCGGGATACAACTGTTATATCAACACGAAAGCCGGGCGGAGATAACAGTTAATAAAACATACAACTATAGACAATTACTATACATGTAATATAGCAAAGCAATGTAAATGATAATAGGGTATTATGTATTTCGTGCTATCTTTATAAAAAAATAATCTTTTTCTTCAAATTTTGTTTTAGTTTTTTCAACATTTTGACTATAGAACGTATATGATGAGCCTTTTAAGAAACGCATATTAGGCGTAGCAAAATATTATTGGAACTTTGTTGGTTATATATATAATACGATGAATACCTTCAGTGCTTGAATCCCCACTAACAACTTCTTGTATTGTATACGGTTTAGAGTTTTCAACCGGGGCAAGCCAAGAAGATTTTCAATCATTTCAATGTGATAGTTGAACTCTCTTGTAGATTTCTCAGCAAAAAAAGAAAAGATAAAGCGAAAAGGTAGAAAGGAAAGAAAAGAGTAGAGAGTAGAAGCTCTATAAAAACATGTATAAAATCCCCTTATGATGATGATGATAATGATGCACAAAACATTCTTTTAAGCCATGCATATACTTTATAAAATTATATACTGATACTTTTTAATTTATTTTTATCTTTAGTAAATTACAGAAAGCTAACGGAAAACTCCGTTTAATGTCTTTTTTTTTCTTCGGAAGCGTGGGCGAGCAGCCTGTAGTCTAATCGTCGCGGCGTGGACGTACAGACACTACCTATTTTCATTTTGATCAGTTCATTTTCTAGAACGTTCAGTTTTGGACGAGATGCCTGGGGCGAATGAGCGTTAAAAATAAAATAAAAAAAAATAATAAAATTTGTTTATATAAAAAAATATAGTAACTTATCGTCATCAGAATATTTTTCTCCTTTGTCTGTATTTACATAGATAATTTTAGGAGGCGACTAGCAAAATTGGTAATTATTTTCAAATTCACACCGGACCTGTATAAACTGTGAGAAGCATATCCGGACGAGAAAAAAATCAATATCAGCATTAGGCAATTTTTTCGCGGGAACTTGCTGTAGAGCTCTCCGCTCTCGCGGGCACTTTTTGCCCGCTACAAGCTGTGCTCGTTATTACTCCCATTTCAATGAAAGGGGCTGAAGATATGGAAGTTAGTTTTCTATATACCTAAAGCTTTGTTAGTTTTTTTGTAATTCTTTTTCAAAATTGTTCGGAACTAAAGGGATAATACGATCGAATGTAGTACGACACGTTACTACCTTTACAACCTCTACCATTATTTTGATTTAAAGGATCTGAAGGATAGGGGCATTTTCAATATGCCTATGATGGGCCTTTTATTAAGTATTTTTTTAAATTCATTTTCACCTAGTTGGACATAGGATTTCCTTCGATTGAAAGGGGCTGAGGAAATAAGGTCCACTTTCTTTATACCTATATTGGGCCTTTCATTCATGGTATTTTTCCATTTTCGGACGGCTACCGACTAGGAACCAACTACAAAGTTCATGATAAAAGGAATCTACGAGATGTCCATATATAACAAATTTATTAACCTTAGCTCTAACTCCATTAACATGATTAAGACTAGTGAGTGACCTTTCAATAAGCTTTGCTATGATGCATTTTTCAAGATTCTTGCTTAACTGTATCTGTCATTGCCTCTTCCCAGCTGTGCATCGGTACCCGGAAAAAGTGCCCCTATTTTATATTCTATTCATTAATTCATGCTGACACTGATATTTGATTTAGATAATATAATCATAAAATATCAATAAAACAGAAGAAAACGGGGACTTAAATGGGAAGAACATTTCACCTGGTTTAATAGGTCAGTTCAAAATATCGTGATACGTATATATTATGCGCTCCTTAAATTTTACAAGTAATGCATGTCTTCTTTTGGGGATTAAGCGCAAGTTGTGTTTTTGCGGTTAGTCTATGACCTTTTTTTTGTGTCGCGACTAACCCCAAAATTTTGGGGATAGTTGATTTTTTGGGATAGTCGCCCTACACATGTTAATTCCTTTTGTATTTGGTATGATTTTCGACTATACACGGAGATTACATGCAAAACGTGATTTCAATGCTTATCACATAGACGTGAATCATGAAGGTCAATTAAGTTCAAAGATTGCCTTCTACAATTCAAACATTCTTGAAAATGTCGTCTCTTTGGATAGTAAGTGTATTGTTGTTTCAGATTTGTTTAGGATCCAAGGAAAAACGTCTGCTGCTAAATGATCCTGACGTTATCAACGCCCGCTTTGAAAGCATGGAGCGACAGTTGCAGCAACTCGTACAACAGAACCAACAGCTTACTGGAGATGTTAAGGTACTTCAACAACAGAACCATCAACTCACTCAAGCAACCCAAAATCTAACGCAACGAAACCAACAATTAGTGGGCGATGTTACACGAATTCAGATGGATTACTATCATCTGACACAAACAACCCAAACTCTTACAAGAAATGTTAATCTGCTCGAACAAGAGAACCAGCAATTAACTGGAGACTTAAGACTACTTCAGCAGAGTGAAAGTAGAGGTATTTCTATTTCAATAGTAAACTATGTTATTATACTTCAGTAGATTTTTTCTATATAAAATACAGGTAAACATTTTAACTATTACATCTTGAATTTGTTAAAAGTACTATTTCCCTAGGGATATAGTAAAAACTATTTCCCTAGGGTAATAGTACCGTAATACAATTTCGCGGGGTTTTTGTATGATTGGCAGTAGGTGCGGCTAGAGTATACTGTATACAAGGTAAAGAGTGAGCAGTAGGCGTGGCTTTAGTTAAGTTGTTTACCGATTCAGTATAATAAAACAATTGTTGACTGGTCATTCGGAAACAGTACATTTGTTTCCCCTCGGTACTTACCATTTCCCTCGGCGCTACGCGCCTCGTGAAATAGTAAGTACCTCGTGGAAACAAATGTACTGTTTCCCTCATGACCAGTCAACAATTGTATAATATAAACTGTTAGAATTGTGCTTTTTAAATACATTTAATTTGCAAAGTTTTAATTAGAAGTCTGACATTCACTCAGTTGACGTATATCAATTTTGGACACCTTCAAAAGTTTACCTGTGTCACATTGGATCAATACTCGACATTCAACATTCATAGAATCTTGAGTTGTTCTGTGTTCATTTTTAGGCAAGCGCCAGCGAAGCCTTATGGAGTCTATAGAGTAGTGATGATTTTCGCGTTTTTTTTCTGTCTAGACGGAGTGATTTTCCTGCATCCAGACTGGAATAAAATGCTTTATTTTCTATATTACTTTTCAATATTTGTTAACATGATATACACTTCTATAAATCTCAATTTTTATTGGCATTTTATATGACCGGCACAAGTTTTATTTATTCCTTTGCATCTTTCATGACGAACTTTTTAGTTAAAGGCGATAGAATATACATTATGTATTCATCTATTACTTGATTGGTTCGTATAAATATTTCTCTCATTTGATTGGTCAATGCATGGATTCAGATTCTAGCTTCACCATTCATAAAATCATCATTGGGACGAGTGCATTTTAATCGAAGGGGTGTTTCAATCGATACCGTTTTTACACGATAACTGTCTTGTGTGTGCAATTGTGTTCATTAACTTTAAATTTGAGGGCACCTGCATGACGATCCTTTCTTCGCTCACCAAAATTAATAATTCGCAAACATTTTGAACAATATACTTTAACAGAGAATAAATCCATTATAGTTCTTATATATTTCGCTTGCCTTTAAACGCTTTAGCGCTTTGATTTTCAGTCAGTCATGGTTCTACGTACACCAGATGGGGAAGAACAACTTGTCCAACCAATGTCTCGGATCTTGTTTATACAGGCAAGGAAACTAGCTAGTACCAGTTGATCATAAATGTATTTTCAAAATGGTTAGATGTTAAAACGCTCAAAGAGTTTGTCCTTAGAAAAGATTAAATCGTCTATTCAGATTAATTCAAAAGGCTTGTATGATGAAACAAAAATTACAACCGTGCAGAAAAGATAATTTTTTGGTGTGTAAGGCACGATTAACCATTTTCATACGGTGGGGGGGGGCTGGGATTTTGTAACCTGACATTATTTTTTTTCTGTCCAAATCAAAGTTACAACTTTTTTTTCTACCCAAAGCAAAATCATAATTTATTTTTCAGACAAGTTCAGAATTTTTTTTTCATTTTTTTCTATTCTTAAGTTTACAGGTCTTGTATCAATTGTGTGAATAAGGCCAGTTCTTGGACTAATTTATTCTCATTGTGAGGAACATTCATATATTTTAAAGACAAATGGGATATGTGGAATAAGTCAGCCAGACAAACTCTCGGTAGGAGATGAAATGTACACATTGGACTATTGTATATATTCAAAATATACATATACAGATACAGATACAGATATTTGACATTTATAGGGAAAATGGGATATAGGTTGACACGTGGCGAATGTGTCAGCCAACCTCTATTGAAAGCACAAAGTAAAAAAATGAAAATAATTAAAAACCAGAATCTGCCCAAAATAAGCAACGGAAAAAAAAAATCTTAGACCTGTAGGCGATAAATAGATCTGAAAACGTATTCGAACCATACGATAAATTCGAAATATTGAAAGCCTTAGGTCAATAGTTTCTGAATAATCAGTTATGGAAATAATTTGACCCCTTGAGTAAACAAACTGACGGACTAGTCTAAAACATTACACAATTCTCAACTTCTTTTATGGGTATAATTATGTAAAATAGGTTATAATAATTATAACTTTGCAAGGTATAAGAAATGCAATGTAACTTTAAATTATCCTGACTGGGAGTCATACAGCAAAGGTTCATACCATAAAAGAACAAAACTATCGATGTATGCATGTACTTAACCCATATTAAAATTGATACTATTTCGTAGGACATTACAATTTCAAAATTTTTGCAAAAGGCAACGATGAAGCAGAGCGAAGCTTTTATGATTTGAGTTCAAAGGATGTATATATTTTTTTGAAATTGATGAATATTTTTTTTTCAGCTCCATCAGGAGCATTTTTATTTTTTTCTGTAAAAATTGGAATTTATTTTTGTTTGAAAAAAATCCCAGCCCCACCCCCACCAAAAGAAAATGGTTCGTGCCTAATATTCTTTAATGAAATGTGGAATAAGTGTAAGCGTCAAACAGTTAATAGGCAATTGAATAAACCAACAATGGAAGACAGCCAGCAGTCTTCAACGTGACCAGCAGTCGCTGCTCATAGGCCCAAGATTGAAAATACATCAAATTACTGAAAGTACTGGTAGCCGGGATAATTTACAAATTTTAAAGATTGTTTATGTTTGTTATAAAGTACAGTAGTTATTTGATATTGGAAAAAGAACTATGCTGCGAGTGTGTATTGCTATGTGACGAGGCAAGCTTTTGATTGGCCAATTACTGATAATGAAAGGCTATCGTATCTAAAGCCGTGTCTAATCGCTACAACGATAATGCCGGCTACTATAATTAAATCCCCGAATCCCAAAATGTGTTCGACACTAAGCGAGGACTTAAAGACATATAAAGTATTTTGAGAAATATAATAACCAACCGATAATGGTAATAAAATCTGTTTCTAATACCGGTATACGAAAAAAAAATCAATGCATGTTAATGGCCTACTTTATGGTGCGTCGGACACGTTTTCGAAAAGGTGGGGGAGGGCACTGACAAGCTAGGGTAGACAAACTCTGGTAATGAATAAATGATTTCCTATACATCCAGCCCATTTCTTCCAAAAAAAAGGGGAGGCCCGGATCCCCTCTCCCCTATTCTGAATCCACCCCTGTAGGTAAACTAAAAATGTCACAGCAATTGTGACAAAAGGTAGTCACACACAATAAAAAAACCCAGAAAAATCAAATGATGACTTTCAGATTTGAATTTATGAAACGTATACGTTAATTTAACCCTTTTGTGTTTCTATCAGTCATTTATTTTGTTTTAAAGGATTTACTGCAGGTCAAAACTATCATCGAAGTTCAGATTATTATGGTGGTCCTGCTAATATTTTATGTTTGCCGCGTGATCCTGATCTATCAAACAAATCTCTGACGGCGGAATGGAGTACGTTATATGGTTCAGAATACGAGTCTAATAACTATTTCGCACATGATTCTCAAAATAATGATGTCCCCTGCTCAGTTTGCAGAAATGCGAAAGCTTCTTCATCTATAATGATTCCCGGCAGACGATCGTGCTATCCAGGTTGGACAAAAGAATATCAAGGTATATTGGGAAGTGGTAATATTGCTTACAAAGCATCCTCTTACATTTGTGTAGATTCGAGTCCCGAGTACTTACAACATGGAGATAAAAATGAAGAAGGCTTTCTGCTTTATCCTGTTACCGCTAAATGTGGAACTTTGCCTTGCCCTCCATATCATGATCACATCATGGTGGAATGCGTCGTTTGTTCTAAATAAATACATTTGTAATATATATGTCCATACATTTAATCGATTTTTTTCACAATTATACAGGTAAAAATATAAACTGAAAACATTACCCTCCAAAACAATGATGATCAAAAATAATGAATATTAATATCTACCGGATTGTGAGCATTCACAATGGCGTTGGTGTGCAAATTTTGATTAAAAAAACCAAACATGTAAAATGAAAAAAAAAGAAGTTATCAAATAAGGTAAAATCAAAACCACTGACTTTGGATGATCAATATTAATGTAAAAGAAAAATAGATTATTCATTGAGAAAACATAAAATATGGAGAAATACGATAAAAATTGATTTCTGCTCTATTCCGTGAGCATATCTTTATTACATCTATACTTGCTAGTAATGAATCTGTTTCCATATGAAATACACGAAGAATTGCTGGAAACAAATATAAGAATGATTATACACACATACAAATAAAAACACAAAACACAAAACACATAACAAGCTAACCTTTAAAAAACAACAAAACTGCAATCAACAACGTGAACTCAAGACGGAACGATAATTAATTCAGGTGTTCTGGAAGGGTAAGCAGTTCCTGCTTGTTATAAAACATTTGCCACTTTTCCAAAGATTAATTTAGTGAAGGTCGAATCCGGAATACAAACACAACATCTTTACGCATCTGAGAGATAGAAACCCTTTTGCAAACGATGCAATAGCCTGAGCGATGACAACATTACAGCAATAGAAGAACAACATAACTTTCTGAAATCAATTTAGCTTCCAGACGTCACATCCTATCATTAAAATCATGATACATTCCAGAAGCCCTGGAATAATGAATCAGTTACAATAAGTAAACTTAGCAAACGAACCATGTCGACACAAAAGGGGGGATAGGACGATGGGAAAGTTGATGTCATCACGCATTTCAAAAAAATTCCTTAGGTGTGAATTCCAGATAAATATCCATATATGAAAAAGACTTCCTAAACTCTGTAGTGTCCTTTATCTTAAATGAAAAATCTTCCAGACAAATTCAAATGAAGTTAAAAAACGATTGTGCTTGTGTCAGACTTTTAAAATGCAACAAGATATAAGATACCAAGCAACAATACAATAGATATCATTTGGCAGACAAAAGCAAAGGACTCGAGATAGCAGTCAACAACAAAAAAACCGACAATCATCGAAATGTGGCGGGGTTAAACTAGTTTTTTGTGCCGAACCTCCTCCCCTATGGATAAACAAGAACAAAGCACAAACTAACACACAGTTAAATTCAAATCAAGGGAAGTTCGACTCAACAAGAGAGAACCTCAAACAAAAGGACAACACGGAAAAAACGGGATACTTTCTTGAGAACACTCAAAATTACGGACATCTAGCTAAGAAGCATCTTTCGACTGATGAAAAAAAAATCAAGTATTAAAAACGAAAGAATATGGAATATGTGCCAGAAAGACACGATCCACATATTGAAATGATTTTGATAAATGTACAACAGCAAAATTTCATTGCGTGTGAAACGCTTTTTTTGGATTAACCTTCATCAGACACTTTAGGAGTAGAAAACTTGGAAAACCGGTAGAATTTTAAATCCAACACAACATGTCAAGCAATTAATGATTTGGTGATGTTTCATCATGTTCAAAATGCATTAAGCCAAACGAAATCCAAATATATATAGCTATAAAGGGCAAAACTATGATGGATGGAGTTTAACCTTAGATTTTATTATATAGTGGTTAAAAACAAAGTGTACACATGAAAAGTATTCTCATGTACAAGTACACCATATCTAAAAAATAAAGAGCATACATCTTAAACACGGGAAATTGTCCTAACGCCACACGGCATAAAAGACAAACTCTGGTTATAAATAATTTAAGAAAGGATATGGAGTAAATGAACACAGTCAGAAACAGAAAGGTGGTCAGAACGAGACAAAAGAATATGCGCTCTTCAGTTTGATTGGGGATGTTTACGTAGTAACTGTGGGCATTAAAAAGTTTATTAGAGTAACTTTTAAAATAAAATGAGATATAAAATATGTAAAATGAAAGTAAACAACACCGAATTTTCATTGGTTTATTAAATTTGCAGCGTGAAAAAACACATTTCTTATCTTAAGTTATATTATGGGGTCTGATTTCCTTTGTGACAAATAATAAAACATCATGCTCCTAAAAATCTGAAAAAAATACATCCAACAGCTTTCTGATAGAAAATTCCTGAACCCGTCGCTATACCGGAATTGATAAACGTTGTGCTGATTTCATAGGTTTTTTGTGAATCCCCTTTTCTAAATATAGAAATTTCATTCATAAAATAAATAAACATTGAGAGTATCACATACCCAGCTAAAAATAGCATTGGTCTACTCGACTTCTTAAAATATTCTTTCTTTAATTCTGCAATATACAAGGCCTTAAATGGTGAAACTGTTTAAATTTTACCTATTATTAATATAATGCATCTTAATAAGCAAATGTAAAATGACGTTTTAGAAAGGGGAGGTCTATTGAGTGAGATTTGTTCGATTTGTAAAACTCTAATCGTCTCCCTTCATATGCCTAGCAACGTTTTAGACTTGCTTGTGACAAAAAAAAAACAACATCATTCTCCGATTTCCTTAAAATTTTGTCAACACAAAAAGCATAAGATTGGTCGTCATCTGTCAAAGTATGTAACCCGTCGCACTAACCATTATTTTTAAAATTCAACATGTTTATCACCTTTATAGAGTTCCGGTTATTCCTTAGAGATAATAAATTCCTTTTTTTTGTCACAAAGTATTATTCTATGCGTAAAACATCCTAACTAAGAAAAAAGAACGATATTTTGTCCATTTACTTGTACCCGAACTTGAAAATAAACATGACCTTCTTTTTATCAATCAAACGATTAAGTTGGTGATTTCAGCTCATCGCGTCACTCAAAATGATGTATTTTTCTATTCAGTTAAACATACAAATCATTTACAGGGGAGATAATATTTTTTCACCACCTTTCTGACTGAACATGAAACCACAACACATACGTCAACTCCAACTGCAATTAATTTTTATGAGCTGTATGGCCATTTCGGAAAATTATTCCTCATCAGCAGCACTAGAATCCAAACAAAGGAAATCCACAATTCAAAAGATGTTCAAAATGCATTAAGCCAAACGAAATCCAAATATATATAGCTAAGGGCAAAACTGTGATGGGTGGAGTTTAACCTTAGGTCTTAGAATTTACATAAAGTTATAAAGTGGTGCCAGTTTTTCATTCCCTAAGGATTGTTCTTGAATTTGTTTGCTTTATAAACAACATTGCTATAGAAATTGGGATTGAATATTCCCCTCATAATCTAAATCGAGGTGAACTGTTAAATTTTTCAATAAGGTATAGATATTTATGATTAAACTTATTAAACTATCTTACTTATTTGTAGTAAAGATATCCTTGTTTTAGTATTTTTTTAGTAATAAACCGGTTTTATCATTAAAATCAGACACTGCACTGCAGATCCGAGGATATCTTACCAACGAACAAATATAAACCCCGAAAGAGTTTACCCTCATTACGATTAAGGTAGTTTGCTTTGTTAATTGTCATTCTGTTGATTTTTCTTGTTTCAAGTTGTCCATATCTTTGTCTGTTCTTGTACGTGTTTACTTGTTTTGTCTTTGCACTTTCGGTCTTTTATATCCGAATCCCCCATTGTTACCTCTAGGTTTTTTTCTAGAATAGATAAACAATTCACAATTTAGATGAAGGACAACATAAATGCGAGGAAACAAATGGAATCAAAAAATAAAGAATATCAGTGGCGTCAGGTGTGTATATTAAAAACTTAACCGGGTATTCTCTCCAGATCTGCAATTACTCGTAATTGATTTTAAATACCACTACATCAAGCTCTTAAAAGCTGCAAGTACCAAAACTGAATGAATTTATACACGCTTTGAAAAAGGAACTCCCCTGTATATCCTTGTTATAATCACTGTATGGAAAGAGCGAAAGGGAAAAACGGTTGATTTCTGTGCCCCGGTGTAGTTTACTCTTGTGTCATTGTTGTATTGTGGGTAAAACAGACGATTGTAAACATCAGGAAGACGAAAATATGTCATTTAGGTAGAAAAATAGATATACAAGTGTTGTTAAGGTTCATTTGTAGTTTCTTACTTGTCACTCTATTGTTTTCTAACAAGTTTTAAATCAATAGATAAATAATGTAAGAAATATCGTAATAAAAAAAAACCAAAAAGTTAAAATGTTGAAAATCGCATAATTCTTTGGTACATCTGTAAGCAATTAGTAAGTGTAAATATTGTTTATAATACTTTAGAACATATTCTACTGTCGAAGACTAGTAATTGTCCTCTCAAATGATTTTACAGCTGTGTTTAACTTATGAGGCGAATGTTTATTGTGTGCCCTGCTGCTGTTAAGTTCTGTGCACGCTGTAGTTTATTTGAGAGCAGTTTTGAATTAGGGTTGTATGTGGCCCAACTCTCATTTTTGATATTTTACTTACTACATTTAGCAAGAAGCAGAGGTACCAATGGGGTATCCGAATGTCAAAAGTCCGAAAGGGCAGAGACTAAACCAGTAAACACAAACAAGAACGGGACAAAAACAGACAACACGTAAAACATGGAAACACGAAACAACTGAATATCAATCAACAACGCGAACTCCAGTCGAAACAAGAGTGAACTCAGGTGCTCCGGAAGAGTAAGCAGTTCCTGCTTGCTATAGCACACCCGTCGCGTTGCCAATAGTCCATTCAGCGTGTCAAATCCAGTAAAGGAAGACAAAACAACACACTATGACAAACCAACATCTGCACTCATCTGAGAGATCGAAATCCCATATTTGTCTATAAGTGCATGATGTCTTCCGTAAAATTTCTTGAGTGAAAACAGCAACCGAGGAGCAACATAACCCTGTGTGAGCAATTTTTGCGTCAGACGTGTCGCTCTGCCAAGGAAATCGATGTAAGTCCCGCACGCTCTGGAGTAACGAATCAATTGAGATACGTAAACTTAGCAAACTTAGATATTTTTGCCATTGATTAAATTTTCCCAATAGTTACCCATATATTGGCGTTTTACCAGTTACATTTTGACGATATTCTAATATATGTAGTACTAGACTTTTGAAATTAACATTTAACAGTTCATTTGGATATTTGCTTCCCAAACCTAGGGATTTACTTTTGGTATTAGTGATAAGTGCAACGGACAGGACAAAAATGAATGAAGAAATGCAATACATTATTTTTATTCTCTAAAAAAAAAACCAAAGGCAATGCAATAAAAATGCTTAAATCTATTTTGCATTTGAAAATGTAAAACAAAAATCTTCAAGTTTTTTTCAAACGCCTTCACATCGGCGTAAATGCATGACATATGGCTATTCAGGATTATCCTTAATTCGTATAAGGATGGTCCTATTTAAGGTTATCCTAAGATGGTTTCGCTTTACATCCTTGGACGCGTCTAAGGATGATCCTTTCTACATCCCATTTTAAGTCATAAGACATTGTTTAGGATACAGCTTAGGGCAGCTTCATTAACCTGTCCCCTGGTTTACAGTTAGAACTAAAGTTATATTTCCATTATTTGATTTGATTTTCTATGGCCAAGTATTTATAACTCAGAACGAAACATTCGCAACCACACAAATAAACTTCCGCGGGCTATGAAATATACATTCGCATGTAGAAAATCAGAACAGAAATATACATTCGCGGTGCAAATTTTAACACCTACTCTTATTTTATCGATCTGTCTTGAACCTTTGCATAATTAAACTTTATTTATCAACAATAGAGTTCTATATATACTTAAATACACGATGAACAGTTTTTGTTCACTTTAATTTCATCTGCAAGTGTTTTATTTATGTAATTTAAAAAAAAAAACGTGTTTTATTTATAAATTGGTGACTTTTTGTGATCAAAATAGCTTATGACATAAAAATGCAAGTAAAACTTGAATAAGCTAAATCGTTACTATCTAATGTTGAAATCACAGACAATGCAGGATATGTAATTATTCAATAATTAAGTAAAAAGGCAGAAAAAACAGACGACTTCATTTTGAGCACAGCAATAAACTACATCGGGGCACAGAAATCAACCGTTTTCCCTTTCGCTCTTTCCATACAGTAATAATTGTTTGTCAAATATCATGTTTATATAGTGATTTCTTATCTTGACAAATCGTTAAGGTAAATATAGTTCAAATATTGTTCTCTACAATTCGAACTTTCATGAAAATGTCGTTTCTTTGGATAGTAAGTGTATTGTTGTTTCAGGTATGTTTAGGGGCATATGAAAAACGTCTACTTCTTAGCGACCC
>CAXARO010001829.1:0-16932 GCA_963971305.1 Arcuatula senhousia
TTTAGACTTAATTTTTGATTTTTAAAGCATTAATCAAAATCGTATGTCACACACAGTTTTGTATGGTTTGATAATGTGCACTATGCACTGTTCAAAGGGAATTATTATAGCTTGTATTATCAATTGAGGGTATGCGGAATAATAGTTTTATTGAAAGGGGACGGATCAAAAGGGGTTTACATTATGTCCCGAAATGAGGGACAAAGATATATGATAATATTCATGATCATGTTACATGTGAATACTACTTTAAGTTATATTCAAACTTACAGTGTAGATAATCTAAAATTCAAATTTTAATTTATTTTCTACATGCCATTTTCCAGCCGACATAACAGAAAATAATATGCATTTATTTAAATAATATGATGTGGGTAGAACAGTTTCTGTTGATTACATTTTACATTTTTTAATGTTGTGGACTGATATTATAATTTTCTATTTTTATCTCAGAATCATGAGAATGTTCTAATATTTTTGTTTCTAATTTGGAATTTTATAATTCATTTTATTTGATTTAGATGTTTCTTTTATATAAACAAAATTGGGGGATTTTTTCTTGTACGTAATTGTATATACATGTATTTGTATTTGTATTTAGTATGTAAGGACCAAAAAATTCTGCAAGTCAGTTAAGTTATTTGAATTTACTGCTGTAATAAAGTGTATAAACATTGTTCGTCAGCCCATAATCCATGTGCTTGTTTATTGATTATTTATTTTGTACACATATAATTCATGTTACATGACTTATTCGTATTATTATCATGAACGTCGTTAAAGAAGGAAGTCTTATGATAAAATAAAAAAGTCATCATTATTACATTATACCTAAGAATTTATCTTGATACTCTGTTTGTTTAATTAAGGGCCACTTCATACTGTTTTCATTTCTCCTTCACTTTTATTTTAAAATACACTTAATTCAAGTGGGAAAACACGGTGAAATACATTAAAGAGCCAGGTTAGTCGAAGTGGCTATACTATATTCAAGACGTACATCCTCATTTGTTGAAAAAAGGTAACAATTTTGTTTGAGGACGTCAAAGTGACCTGTTCATCGCCCTTATATAACCTACATTTATATTGTTTTGCTTGGTAGCACATCAACCCGCTCACCCAATCAAATTGAAAGAGTAGATAAGGAAAAACTGCACTCGGGGTTGTTATAATTTATCTAAATGCATTATCCATTGCCTATTATCATCTTGATTATCGATGCAACCAAAATAAAATACAAATAAAAAGTATGAACAAATCAATCCCATTGGTGTTTACTACCAAGTACTCTAATCATATTAGAGACTTTAAAAAGACACTATTAAAATATTGGGATAAACTATCACAAGATGAAGAAGCAAAGCTATTATTTACGGGAAAACCTAGGTTACCGCAGATACAAAAACTTGAAAGAAATGGTTACTTGTGCTTTTTAAAAATGAAAATCAAACTTCAATCGACACCATAATAAGCATTTATATATCAAATAGATAAGAGTTAGATAGATCCTGACACAAGCACTACACAGCACAGTAAGATCATAGGGTGTCCAGCCCAATAAATTTTAAATATAAGTATTCATGCATAGATTTAAAGAAACATGCTGCTGATGAAGAGTGGTCACTATAATTAAAAGACCCAGAAACACTCGATATCAATCAACAAATACAACTATAAATCAAGCAATCAACTATCTATTTAATATATTAATTTAAGATAAAATTACTTTAGTATAGAGTAGAAATACTTTATATAAATTGACTAAATGGTCATATCTTCAAACCTTCTTGGGTGATTTGATTGAAAATGACCACGTTCATATTATACTGATTATATCATGTATATTATGATTGGATATAATGCTTGGATTGGAAATGACTACGATTTTTATATTATACAGATAAACCAGACGAGCGATTCAAGCTTTAGAATTTTGTCCTTTTTCTTCAGCGCATGACTATTGAAAGATAGTGTTCAGTAAAACAAGTACGTTAAGAAAAAGTAATAATGCATTGTTTCCGAATTCTGAATTCTGAATTTCGAATTCTGAATTATACATGAGCATTCTCGGCTTTCGTAAAGTAAACCAATGATCATTGATATGTTAACATTGGAAGGCATATAAAACTCTATTGAAAAAAAAGGGCAGATGGAATTGAGATTTTCAATGGCTGGTATTGTGACAGATGCTTATGTACAATTAAAAGATGTGTATGTTGCTTTTTTGTATTCCATAAACATGTTTGTACTTTTTAAGTAAAAGTAATAACAGTAAATAAGATTACGTTGCAAACTTTTCGAAGATCGAGAATAATTCTAGGCCAACATTGCAAAAAGCAATGGAATAATTCATCAAATCTCCCATTCAAAAGCATGTTTAATCAAATTTCCATCATTCAACTTAAAAACTCAAATCTATTTCTGAATATATATTTATTCACAATTTATTCAAAATAAAGTAACAAATGGTGTCGAGAGAAAAATCATCACTTTTCTTTAATTTTCAAATCGAATCAAATGTTTCCAATTAATAAATTTTAAAGCAGATAAAATATCCCCTAGCATGCATCAATTTAGCTATTTGTTTACAAAACCATTCAAATGGTGTAACAAACTGCAATTTGTGCATTGATATTCATGACATGTTCAGTTTTGGAAGTCTACATAAACATTGATTATGTGTTCATCCCTATGTTTAGTAAAAATGATAATGGAAATAGGTTTGAGATATGGAAAGACGAAAGTTTATTCATGTAAGTACATTACTGACTTTTAGTATATATTTTAATCTTTTTTAATAAATCTATGAAAACAGTAATTGATTCAAAGGTAAAGCATACGAACGTAGTTAAAAATTGTATAATCCTGAAAGTATAAAGCATGCAAGTGTAAAAAAATGTCAAATATTTCTTCATTGATCTTATATATTAAATGATGATATTATCCACGAGTTACATGTAGTAATATCTTTCAAAGACAAGTGCACGTTCATTATTAACGAAAAACGACAAGTCTGCTTCCATACATGCCACACAACATACAAGATATTTTATTTTTAACAATTAAAGGTGCCCAGTACTGAGCTACAAAATTACAAAAACAACACAAAAAAACAAAGTTATGATTTGTGATAATTATATATTTATTTATCATTACAATATATCAAATAAAACAAAAAGGGAAAATAAATGAAGAAAAGTAAATATTTGGAGTATCATGTAGGAGCCCACTGTGTAAAGAAGAAGAAGACAGGGTGACACCTAGTTTTTATTTTGTTCATATAGTTTTATAAATATGGGATATAGTATAATGATAATAATAAATACTAATATAATCAGTTGAAAGACTGGAACTTTCGTTCCTATAAGAAAATACATTTGTACCATTGCTTAAGGATCGTTTTTACAATTTCCAAATAACTGCTTTCAATTTTATAAACCATTTTACCATTTAAAAATTAATTGTTTACCAAATTTACATATTTCATGAAATTCAACGGTTTTCTGATGGGTTTGTCGTTATGGTATTCCCGATTAGCTCTAATAGATAATAATTTGATCGAATCCTAAAAATGGTTATTCAATAGTTTAAATTGTCAAGAATTTAAACGGTTATTTGATGGCTTTTTGATGCATTCTATTTTTCTAAGGGCATGCCTTCTCGGAAAGCCTTTTGTCTACATTTAAATAATCACTCCATTATCACTCCATGTTTATTGTATCACCACTTTCCATCTTCATGTCTTCGTTACAGCCGAATTACCGCCGTTTTTTAGGTGTTTACCGAATTAATGTCAAATAATGTATTAATTTCCTTTGTATTAGATTTTCGTGAATATATATATAAGGTCTATGAACTTTCAAATGATAATTCAACGAACATGAATTAATAGTGCAAGTTATGGGATGAGGTTGTAAACATATAAGCTGTAAATTGTGTGAACCAATGGAAAAGGAAGCGTGGTATAGAAGAGAAAATTAAGTCTATTCGGTGCCCTACTTGGCGATCCACAAAGAGATTTTTACGTGCATGTAACTTGGCACTCCTCACACACGTTAACACGGTATGGTCAGTGATCAACCATTCCGTATTATAGACCTGATAACCCCCATGGAAGAGGGTCACCCTATTCAGCTACATTGGGTCCCCGGTCGTTCTGTAGGAAAAACACTTAACCCTATTTTAAGAAAGTACATGAAAAAGAAAGCAATGTTCTTTCTGAGTGAGTTAAGTTTGTGAGTTCGATGGTTTTGAAAAGTATTAACTCTTTGATAGGCTCGATGAGCACCAAGGCAAAATCTATTTTCAACAACCCTGAAGTTGCGAAGACAACCTTACATGACAAATATGTTGTTGTACCTGCTGATAAAGAGCCTAACAACATCATTTTCGTTTGCTAAAAGCACTATATTGATTAACAGTTGAATTAGGGATTGTTTGTTCCAGCAAAAGCACCACATATACAGCAACAACACTGCCAAAGAAAGAAATAATTAACAATCATTATTTTCGCATTTCTTCCTTTGGCATTTCTGTTTGCAAAAAAGAACGATGGCGTTCCATCCTTGTATTGGATTCCAAAGTTATATAAAACGCAATACAAGCAACGTTTTATTGCTGGGAAATCTAAATGAATAACTAAACCTCATTCAGTTTTGTTAATAATTTAATTATTGACGGCAAAAAAATCAAGCCTTCAAAAGTATTTCTATTGTTTTTACTCTAGAGATGGCGACAATCAAATGTGGATTTTCAAAAATTCTTAAGTACTGATGGAAATTCTCCATTCTATGTCAGTTTGGTCTTGTTATAGCATTAAAACTTTTGATTTCTCTACATTATATACTTCAAGTCCACATTCACAATCGGAATCTTGCTTGACATAGTTGATTAGGAGAGCTTTATCAAAAAGAACGGAAAACGCAGGTACAAGTATTTGGTTGTCGTTTATAACAAGAAATATTTTGTCATCCAACTGTCTAGTAAGAAAAAACAGAAATAAACAGCAGATCAAATAATAGAAATGCTCAACTTTCTTATCGACTATATATTTGTACAGTTTGGTGGACGTGTTTTCCAGCAGACAATAAGTCTTACACTGGGCACAAATTGTGCACCTTTGCTTGCCGATTTGTTTCTTCATTCATATGAAGCGGACTTCTTACAATTACTTCTATACAAAAAGGACCACAGAATTGCTTTATGCTTCAATCTCACATTTCGTTATATTGATGATGTCTTTTCACTAAACAATCCTCGATTTGGTGACTATTTACATATCATATATTCGAAGGAACTTGAGATAAAGGACTCTACAGATTCCAAGAGGTCCACTTCATATTCGGAATAATTTATCGAACTTGACACACTTTGAAGGCTTTGAACAAACGTGATGACTTCAACTTTACAATTGTCAACTTTCCCTTTCTGCGTAGCAACATTCCTTCCGCTTAAGCATATATATGGAGTTTACGTATCACAATTAATTCGTTATTCCAGAGCATATGGAGAATATAACGACTGATTTAATAGAGCTGCACGGTTGACAAGCAAACACAGGGGTACGTTGCTCCCAGTGTGTTGTCATCACTCAAGAAATTTTACGGAAGACATCATCTGCTTGTAGACAAATATGGAATTTCTATCTCTTAAATGAGCACAGATGTTGGTTTGACATAGAGTTTTGTAAGCACAGATGTTGGTTTGACATAGAGTTTTGTAATGTCATCCTTTCCGACCAACACTAAATCAATATTTGGCAACGTGACGGGTGTGCTATAGCAAACAGGAACTGCTTTCTGTTAGCTTCCGGGGCACCAGAGATCACTCACGTTTCGACTTTAGTTCACGTTGCTGAATGTGATTTTGTTGTTATGTGTGGGATTTTCTTTGGTTGGTGTTGTTGTGTGGTTTGTTTCGTTGTGCTAAGTTTTTTGTATACCCATTTTGTTTTGGTCTTTTTGATATATTACCCCATTCGAACACCTTGGTTTCTTTAAGACTTCCAATATTCTTAACCACTTCTTACGACAAACTAGACTCTGCTGCAGGCCTATTCACTTTCCAGTATGGGATTAGTGATATGAAGCAGCTTTCAAGAGAGGAAATTTAAAAAACAAAAAAGACAAAATGAAGTAGCCACTGAAGAAAGGTAGAACTTGCGCAATAGTTCAGAAACAAGATAACCTCTAATAAACCTAAGCATTAGATAGTAAACTATAGCCAAACATATATGTCGTTTTTTTTTTATAAGGGTCACGCAGTGGGATGCACATTAAAATTTTTATGTTAGCTTTTTTAGCCTAGATGCATTTATTTTGATTCAAAAACAAGGCCCAACACGATTTGACTTTTAAATATGTGTTCATATTTTCAGGAATTTTTCACGATACAATTTAACTAAATTTCGAGTAATTATATCTTAAAAAGGCAAGGTAAGTCAGAACTATTTTCAATTAATATCATGATATTATTTAGGTAGTTTTATCAAAGGACCCGTGCTGATAAACCCTGTTTTTGGCCTCAAAATATGGTTGAAAATTAAAAATTCTAGTATTCTACATTCTCTGTGTTATTTTCTTAGGCAAGGGTTAGGGACATAATAAACAATGAAAATTATTTCAATCCATTTAATCTATATATAGAAAATAGCATTTAAAGTTGGAAGATTTTCAACATTTGGTCAAAATTAGCAGTTTTTACATTATTTTCATGCTTATTTTGTTTTCAATAGTAGTGTGTACAGCCATGTACCAAATAGATACTTTGGGGAAATATTTTTCAGGACCAACTTAATTTGTTACCAAAAGAATTTTGTGGTACATGGGTGTTGCGGTCACTTCCTAGAGAGAAAATTATTAAAAATATGCTAAAAAACATCCGATTTGGTAAATTTTGTGCAATTTGTTTAATTTTGACGTCACAATGACGTCACAGTATGGTCAAAAATATTAAATTGTCTATGAAGCATTAAAGTACTGACATTTAACTAAGTCTTGTCACAATTTTTACTTGAATTCAAACAAAAATAATTTTTGGGCCAAAAATGGCCCTTATCAACCCTAGTCCTTTCATTTATCCACTTTTTTCCCTTCATGTGCCACCACTGTATGCTTACTGCCTGTGTCTTATGTAGACTGAAGTTAATAGATGCCATTTTTAGTTTCATTTGCCTTTTTACGATACCAGACTATCAGAACAATAACAATCAGTAAAACCAGAAACCCAACAATAACCGATGGTACTATTATGGTCAGAAAAAATTTCTGGTCTTCGTTGTGCGACATTGCTGACCTGTCTGTCGATTCTGTAAAATAAATAAATAACATAAAACCATACGAGTTTTAATATTAGAAATTTTTAATTACACAAATAATTACACGTTAATAGATAACACTGCCTTATTTATACTTAATATTTGGGAAATCTTAATGAAAGAAGCCTCTAAGATAGCTTCGAGAAGCAGAATTAGGTGGTTCGATCTATTTTGACTCTAAGCCGAACTTTAAGATCCTCTTGAGAACACCATTAATACGAAACATTTCCTTCTGTATGTACAAAGGCAAACTTAATAACAATAAAATCACAATAAATCATCCAATCAGATTGTGCATTCTATTTCATGCTATGTATTAGGAGGTATATGCCCAATACACATTTTTTTCCAAAAATGAATTTTCTTTAAAATTTGTCTATGGATAGGTCAAGTTATTCACATTGAAAATTTAACTAAACAAAACATGCTCCCCACTTGGGTTTTTAAATAAATGTTAAAAAACATGACGAATCTCTTAGGAAAACTATTTGTTTATTAAAAATTTGTCATTCAAATGTTAATTTCTGATATTATACTGGGCTAGTAAATTGCATTTGAAAAAAGAAATAGAAAATATGTTGTGTTCCAGATCCTTTTTTTCAAATATAGAGAACTGTATTACTCGTTTTATTTCTATCAACCTCATATAATTGCAACCATATTATAGTAAGAGGCAGTCGTCTTCGTCCGGCGACATCCAATAACTTAAATTTATTGACATGTTTCATTCAATATTTTTGGTTTTTGATCTTCGAACGTTTTAATTAAAATGCTGCTGATGACAGGTTACTCCTTGAAATATCGATATACAGCATAACCAAATTAACCGTTTTATACTCGCTTTTGGTATTGTATTTTGAAAAGAAATCATTTCAAACCAAAATTTATGCAAGAACTAAGCAAATTCAAGAAAAATCAGAAGTCTCTCCAGAAATGTTTTTAATGTATTACAATTTTTTTTTATTCTTTGGGTAAAAAATGTCATACAAGTATTATCTCAATCGTATATTTATTTTAACTTTGACAAGCCATAAACGTGATAACTTACCGATTTCGTCACAAACAGCTACCATGTCTTCCCATTCACCATCATCACCGCATGTAATACTAACAGCAGATGACATCTTGAAGCCTATATGACAAACAAGTGTAGCGGAATGACCCGTTACGTTCCACCAACCGTTTGTGGCATTTGTGGGCTCTCCACAGACTATAAATCAAAATATTAAAAAAACTTATGCTAAACTATAAAATTCTTGATTTTACCAACATAATAAATAATTAACCCGATGTAAAAACAATAGTAAGAAACAACATTTGTATCATTAAAAATTGCGTAACAAATGGATAATGTGCCCTTAGGCTACCTGTGTAGCCCAGCCCCTAGGGGTATTATCAAAATTCTGAAACCTTTAGCACAATCAACATCCATAGCAGAGCTACTGAAACAAGTTAAGTTCGTATTCCAAATAACCTAGGAAGAGTTGCGTAACAAAGGAAACATGTCCTTAGGCTACCTACTCAGTCCAGCCCCTAGGGCAATTACAAAAATTCCGATACCTTCGACAAAATCTACATCCAAAGTGCAACTACTGAGCAAAGATTTAGTTTCCTATCAAAAACAGCATGGAAGAATTGCGTGACAAAATAATGAATTGCCCTTAGGCTACCTATGAAGCCTAGTCCCTATGGGTATTATCAAAATTCTGAAACCATCGGCACAATCTGTATCTATAGTTTAACTAATGAGCAAATTTCCATTTCTGTTTTATAAAACAGCTAGTAGGAGTTATGTAACGAACGAATAATGTGCCCTTAGGTAAGACTTTAATCGACGAAACGTGCGTCAGGTGTAGGAAAAAATTAATAATATGGTATCTGTTGTAAGTTTGATTCACCAAAATGACTAACATTACTTCACATTTTCGGATTTGTTGGCGAGATCAAAGGGTCCTCCTCTTAACACACAAAACTTTTAAATGAGTAACAACCAAAATAGAAAAAATATTGAAACAAAGTACAACTGAATTTTCTTTATAAGCAAATCCTAGAACTAAACAACTTCATCCATTCTCAATAAACAGAAAATACATTAAAAAAGGTAATAAAAGATAGTTTTCAACTGCAAATTTAAATAACTTTATGCAAAACACTCCTCAATGGGCAACCAATCTAAATGAACAACAAAATAACATACCACATGTTATAGCATCAATGTTAAAAAGCACTACAACTCAGTGAGAAATTAACTTTCTCTAAAACTTAAACAACAATGTCGATGTCGATCAAGACGCGAGAATGTTACACTAAATTCATCTTTTTCAACGCAATATTTTAATTAAATTTAATGTCAGTCTCAACGTATGTTTGTGATAACGTAATTTAGAAAGCAACACGTCTTTTCTATAACTTAACAATTACTAATTGTAACACTGTGCTTTATGACACAAATTAAGTATAAAGGCAGTTGTCTAATTTTACTCCAAACAGACCGATCAACAGATCGAGTTCGTTATAGCTGACTCACCAACTGCAAAAAAAAAACACGATCAGACCATCATTATGCCAGTTTTTTTTTTAAGTATGCATAGTAATAATGTAAAACTTACATGACATACACTCTTTAAAAAAAGAAATGCAACAGACCAAAATTTTTAAAAAGTCGGGTATTTTTCATTTATAGTTGATGAAATATCAGTAAGAAATTTGACCTGGGTTTGCAGAGGGGCCACTTTACTTTATTTGCTAAAATTTAACAAATTCTAAGCAACCCTTGTCATGCCATGAAGAATAATGTCAATCAAGAAAGTACTCAAACTGCTTTTACACGATTCATAAGAACGTTGTGCGTACGGTTTTATTATCAGATATCAAGCATACACAAATGCCCACTTTCTTTCTTGGATTTTTGACTGGCCAATGTGCACATCTAATTTATTCAGTAGATGAGCAGATTTCCATAAGATCAGAATTTTCAGAAGGTCATTAAAAGCATAAATTTATTGTGTTAAAAGTTCTTTATGGTGCCGATAAGGCTTATCGTGCAACCATTTGACACTTTGTGCACTACACTCTTATCAATTAATCAAAATCCACAAATCTTTCTTTTTATTCCGTTTGTTAGTTGTTGGAACCTTATACAGGAAATGCAAAAAAAAAAATAGACAAGGACAATGTTTTGGTGCTAATATCTGACTTGAAGAAAAATTAAGGAAGAATTCCTTGTTCAAGACTTTTTAAACTGATGTGCCGTTTATTTGCGGGTTATTTGAAACTTCATGTTCAGCCCGCTGTAAACCACTATATAAAAAAGTATCGTTCTGATAATGACGAAATAACCAAAGACGTTTTAGGTTTTGTGTTCGAGCGTTTGTCACTAGAATAAGTGAATGCGAGCCTTGCTCATTAACTTCGATGATTTTTGTCAAATTTGGGTATGCACAAGCGCTTACACCACTCAATGTTTCTAAAACAGAGCATTGGAGAAGAAGATTGACTCTGTGTGAAAATAGGGGCCAGAATATTGTGCGCAGCGATTTTTTTTCAGAAACCAGGGAGAGCACGAGCTAAGTCGTAATGCAAGCATTAAGTCAGTATTGATGTTGTTCTCGTTATGGCGAGGTAATTTGGCGCATATTGTTTTAGCAAACCTTGACAAAAGGTCTATGTGAGCTACCACCATCACTTGGCGTTTTCGTCGTCGCCTGTCGTCCAAATACATTTTTAAAAAAAAAATTCTTCTCTAAAACTACTGATCAGAATTGAATGAAATTTGGTTTGATTGATTTTTAGGGTATCTTGCAAAAGAGTCGTGTTTCGATTTTTGATTTGTTAATGCAAAACCCATGGCCACTATGGTTAAAAATAGACTAGGGGATCAGACTAATGTTTTTGGCTTGTAAATCAAAACGTATAAGAGGTAGTGATAATCTGGTGCAACGACCTCCTTCAGCATCAAAACTTCTACAAAATCGTTATTTGTCCAAAATAGCATTTTGTTTTGCTTTCTATAACGAAAATGATATCGAATGCCCAATTGGTGCCTCTTTGCTTCTATCAGATAGAAAAAAAACTTTTCCTTGCTTAAATGTTCAGCTCCTTAAGCTCTACTAAAGTATCAATGTTGGCCCTTCAAAAGGGCAACGTAGCGTTTGGTTTTGTTTTCATTATTTTGTCCTTTTTTAAGTTTTAACTCGTTAAATTCTACAAATGTCTTCATTGGATCAAAGTTATCAGATGATACCTGACAGAGGTTTTGGCCCTATACAAGTAGAAAATAACGTCTTTTTTATTTTTTGGCTCTGAAGAAATAAAAATTATTGCAGACAAAGAAAAGTTGTTGTTGCTTTAACCTTAAGCTAATTAAGCTCTACAAAAGTCTCCATTGGGTCGAAGTTGTCATATGGCCCCTTATAGAAGACCCTTATGGCTTAAGGACCAGGGAAACGATTCAGAGTTCTGCTGGCCTCATGTTTATGTCACAAGTAAGAATAACTATTGCAGGGTGACCATGCAATATTTCTCTTTCCTATGACAATTTTTAGTTGATATTCAATAGTTTTTATATCAATGGTATTTTAAATATATATATTTCAAATATATCGCGTTGTTTATACATGTTCCAGACCGTATGCGTATTTAGACCGTACGCGTACGGTCCGGACCGTACGAGTATATATTCAAAATACCTGTACGGTCGGACCGTACGCGTACGGTCTGACTTGCATCTTCTAGATCAATATTCAATAAAATATATCGACCCTGTAATAATGCATTAATTTTTATTATATTTAACTTGTATATTTTTTGTACTGACCTGTACGGTCGGACCGTACGCGTACGGTCTGACTTGCATCTTCTAGATCAATATTCAATTAAATATATCGACCCTGTAATAATGCATTAATTTTTATTATATTTAACTTGTATATTTTTTGTACTGAGTTCACACTATACTTATAATCAATTTATTGTTGTGAAATAGAAGTTAGTACTTATATACGTCAGTTGTAACAACTAAAACAGTCATTGGAATTTGGGAGGAAAAGTTTGAGGAATATAAATAGAAACTTTAGTCGACAGACCTTCCAATCATTTGTTTACCCGTGAGAAGTCGAAGAGACGTGCTACGGGAGGCTGATTCAGCAACGATTTCGGCAATATGTTTAAGCCATTCGTCAGTCAGTTTTCCAAAAATATTAACCTACTTTTTAGCAAAAAAAGTTCCATAGAACTCTTTTTTTTATATTATGTGCAGCCGATTTTACTTTCTACAGATATAAGTTATATGCATTGTCGTCATCCTCAAACTTTACTTTACTGAATATAATTTTTGAATGATTTTCACGAAATCTGACATTTTTGTGGACCCTATATACCGGTGAAATCCAACAAGAAAGCAGAGAATAAAAACTAACAAATTCTACCAAATGAATATTTAACATCATATTTCCCAATTCCCTCACCTACCGCCTTTCTATATTTTAGCTATTTACAAATTCTGACTTTAGTTTAATTTTGTTTGTCTTATTATTTTAAGTTTGCTTTCCTCTTTTCGTTTTTTTTTCTTCTTCTTTTTTTTTTTTTTTTTGAGAGAGTCCCTATTTTTTCCGTAGGAATCTTGGAGCTGGTCATAGCACATTTTAAGTTGAAATAAAAATATTATTTCCTAATATTATATGAATAAATGCAAATTTAGAGAAATACCTATATGGTCTGAATACCTGTATGGTCCAGTTCGTTTTAGACCTTACGGGTATACTTGCACGGTCGGACCGTACGCATACGGTCGGACCATATAGGTATACTTGTACAGTCCGGACCGTACGCGTGCGGTCTGAATACCTGTACAGTCTGGAACATACATGTACATGTTATTTAAGTTTGAATTAAAATATATTTGATATATTGACTTAATTCATGCAAAACGTAGTTTGTTTACATTTCTAATGACGAAACTCAAAGAAACATCTCGATGAAAACCACTTCTTTTCATTTTGTAGCTGACCAATTTTAGAAAGAGAAAAAAAAAGCACCATATGAATACGTTCAATATTCAAAATTATTTTGCATTTCATAAATGTGTTTTTATCAAACAATTCAAAATAAAAACAAAATATTTCATATTGCTATGTTTTAACGATAATATACGTTATTGAGATGTGGAATAAGTGTACGCGACACAACAAACATAAACAAACAGTAATTCAAAAAATCACAACGGAAAACAGCAAGCAGTCTTCAACATGACCATAGGTCACTGCTTACCGTCTTGCATTGGCCCAAGACTTATAATACAATACAAAAGTATCAAAACCAATCAGCAATGATCAACAGACTTTAGCCGACTCAACAACAGACCCATAAAAAGAAAAGTATTGTAGTTAGAGAAAAGCTGTTGCTGGCTTAAACCTTCAGCTCAATAAGCTTTACAAAAGCCTCAATTGCATCGAAGCTGTCAGATGACCCCTCAAAAGGTTTTGGCCCATTAAAGGTAAAAAATATCAGTTTTCATGTTTTTGACCAATATAATAAAAACTATTGCAGATAGGGAAAAGCTAATTCTTAAACATTGCTTAAACATTCAGCTTGTTAAGCTTTTAACAGTCTTCATTGTATCGAAGCTGTCAGAAGGCCTCATATCGGTGTAATTCCCCTCTAAAAGTAAAAAATAGCGCTATTTCATGTTTACGCTACAGAATGAAAACTATTGCATATAAAGAAAACCTGTTGCTTGCTTTAATCTTCAGTCTTTTCAGCTCTTGAAAGATCTTCATTGGGTCGAAGCGTCAGATGACCCATTTGAGGGTTAAGGCCCTCTTAAGATCATTAATAGCGTTTTCATGTTTTTGTCCTTTAGACTGAAAACTATTGCAGATAGATAAAAGCTGTTGCTTACTTAAACCTTCAGCTCATTGAGCTCTATAAAAGTCTCATTTGGGTCAAAATTGGCAGATTATCCCTTATAAATGGCCCCTTAGTGTCAAGTTTTGGGATTTAACCTTTAAAAGATTAAGAAAAGCTTTTGTTTGCATAAAATGTTCATCTATTTGATAACCCTCATCAGATGCCCCAAAATATCTACATTCCATCAGTCATTGAAGTCAGGTGAGCGATTCAGGCGATTTGTATTGATTCTTACTATGACAAGCAATTAACGTGATAATTTACCCATTTCGTCACAAACAGCTACCATGTCTTCCCATTCACCATCATCACCGCATGAAATATTAACAGCAGATGACAACTTGAAGCCTGTATGACAAACGAGTGTAGCGATGTTGCCCGTAACGTTCCACCATCCGTTTGTCGCATTTGTGGGCTCTCCACAGACTATTAATCAAAATATAACAAGAAATTATTAGCAAAAAAAATTGAAATCGGACAATTAATAAAAAAGTTTCAATTTTGGCCCCTTTTGGACCTATTTCCAAAATGGGGTGGGGGGGGATAAAGCAATAGTCAATCCTCCGTTTTCTAACCACCACTTGACAAGACTTAACTTACAAAAAAAAATCTAAATCGGACCATAGATACAAAAGTTGAATTTTTTGCCCCTTTTGGGCCCCAAATTTCTAAATGATAAATCGGGACCCCCAAGATCAATCATTTATGGTATAAGGGTAGTGCATATCATTGTCAAATTTCATATCAATTGACCCACCAGAACCAAAGTTATTGTGAGAACAAAATAAAATATTTGATTTTTTCCCCTTTTGGGCCCCTAATTTGACCCCCCAAAATCAATCCCATTTATCCTTTAATGGTATTTGGCCACTTTTTGCCCCCTAATTTATAAACGAAAAAAGTGGGACCCCCAAAATCAATCCAATCCATCCTTTTATGGTAAGTAAAAACATTGTAAAATTTCATTGCAATCGGATCACTAGAACTAGATTTATTGTGGGAACACTTTAGTTAACAGACAACGACGCAGACGACGACGACAGCATCATACCATTATGCGTCCGCATTTTTTTGCGGTCGAATAAAAAAACTTAGGCTACTCTTAGAATTTTCATTTTACTCATTATCAATCATTAAACTGATATAAATATATATGTTACAGGGCTAATTGGAATCCTGGGGGTCCAGAATCCTCCTAGGTCAAATTGGAATTCCGATTTCTCCTCGGACAAATTGGAATTCTGACTGATGGGTATTTATAGTCGCGACTAGGGGAAAGCCCCTCTGCGTCGACTTATACCAATCGGTATAGACTCGCTATGTGCCATGGATCGTCCAGCCCATGACACACCACCGCCAGTGTTAGCTGTTCCAGAGTATCCTTTGTTGTCGCTGGAGCAGGGCCCGTCTTCCACCACGGGGAGGTACTGGTCGGAATTATGATTTGCCCTGGATTTAAACCAGTGTAGCCTTCTGTGCAATGGAGAAATTGAGATATCCAGATTTGTCCTAGGACAATTCTGGATCCTCCGAATTTTTCACTGGGATCAAGAATCACATTATATTTTTGTGTTAGGAGGATTCTGGATCTTACTGGTATTTCAAATACATTTACTAAGATCATTTTTATAGCAATAATTCAAACACAAATGAAAAAAAATAAAACATAATACATGTATAATTAATTTTAATTGATTTATAGAATTATATTGCATAAATTATAATATCTATTTTTGTATTTTATATTTTATATAAATTATTTATAATTAAAGTTAAAAAAGAATTTATATGAAGTCATGTTTAGATCCAGATAAAATATTTTTTCCAGGGCTTTTTTTACAAAGTTTTGAATGTAATTCTAAAAACAGTCTTCATTTATACGTAATATCTCAATATACCACTTCAAATCTCCATCTTTATTTATTTTTTAAAATATAAAGCAAAAAGAAAAAAAACAAAAAACACCCATGAACATAAGTTTACAACTTTTGTAATATTAGATGCGTGCCCTTTGGTCACATATATAGCCCAGCCCCTAAGGGCATTATCAAAATTTCGAAACCTTCGGCACATCTACATTCAAAGTGCAACTACTATGCCAGGTTTGAGATCCGTATTCCAAATTATCTTGGAGAAGTTCCATGAAAAATGAATAACGCGCCCTTCAGCGACCTATGTGGCTCAGACCCTAGGGTCATTATCAAAATTCCAAAAACTTTGGCGCATTTTTTTTCAGTTATATTTCCGTATTCCAACTTACTTGCAGGAGTTACGTAAGGAAAGACAATGTACCCTAAAGCTATCTATGAAGCTCAGTCATATCAAACTTCTGCAGTTCTGTATTTCAAAAAACCTAAGAGGTGTTGCGTGACGGATGAATATTGTACCCTTAGGCAAAAACATTTTAACCATTCGCAACTTTGTTGCATGGGGTATAATTATGTGTTTAAATTGTCATTCAATTTTGTAATTTTTTTATATTGTACTCGACTATTTTATTGCATTCTAAAACGAAAATGAAAAGATGTTCTTTGCAGTTCGTTTTTGGAATCTATTAGAGAAAAGTACACCAACATTTCACCAAACTGGCAAATTTCGTCTCAATATCTCCCTTTGCAAAATGTAAAATTATACCATTTTTTTTAATTTTTTTTATGATAATTCTTATCAACGTGAAACAATAATTTTTAAGGTTTTTTTTCTAGGCCATA
>CAXARO010001830.1:0-24969 GCA_963971305.1 Arcuatula senhousia
GGAAACACAAATGTTTCAGACACCGAATGTCTTAGAAAGCTTCGATTCAACTCGAAACTGTGTCTATCACACATGACTACCAATCAATTCAAGTCACACAAAATGCTGAGAAGGATTTCCGGATGTGTTGCAGAGGAACCAAATTGTTATTGTGGAAAGGTATTTATCATAACCCTGTGTATTATTTCGAAACACACAACGAAAAATCTAAAAAAAAATCGCCAAAGCCTATGATGATTCCCCCGTCACTTAAATATATCTTTCTCGTTGATTACGTAATGACAGAAGTTTTACAATTGGAGGAGCTAGCTAGGACCGGCGATCATTCGGATAATATAATGAATAATTTGGAGAAATAAGGAGAAATAAACTGTAATATTTGTTTTCCTGGCAGCCTAAAAAGCACAATTTTGAATATCTCGTTTACAAGTAAAAGGGTCATTTAGTTTTTCGCTTGGACCACCAATAGGTCATGGTCTTTGTTACTTCATTTTATATCTAAGGCACCATTTAAGAAATGATAAAAAATACTTATAGTATCATCCAAAGTACAGCTATATATATAAACCGATCACTTAATGACTTGTTCATCGCTGAGGTTTATCTTTGCTTTTTTCTTTGTCTGTGGTTAAAAACATCGTCGTTGTATTATTTGTACCCCATTAGTTTCTATTGTTGATACTTCGATCATTTGGTTGAGAATCTTTGTCAAGAGACAAATATCAAGAGGCAGGAAACGCACATATAGAATGTAATAAGGATTTTTTAAACACGGTTTTGGGGGGGTGGGTGGCTCGACTGACCAAAGGAGACCGGGTAACAGGCCTTGTCACGCTTCTTGTCTGCTGTCAAAGAAGGACAACAAGCATACTGTGACACTATATATAATCGTAGTGGAATTAATCATATGTGGATTTTAAAGAACTCAAAAGATTTGATAGATAATTAAAAATCCCGCTCATTCTCTGAGGTTCATTCTTTGAAAACTATCGATTTTTCAACTTTGTACACCACATTGCCACACGAAAAACTTAAGTGTCGACTGAAAAAAAAAACTAATTAAAAAGGTCTTTTCGAATTCAAGGAACTTTGTTGTTTTAGGCTATAATTCTACATTTTTTTCCAAAACAGTTTATAAAGATAAGCCACTGGTAGAAAAAAATCAATATCATGTTAGACGAAATGGTTAGTTCTTGCTTTGATTAGTGTTTGTCTGGTTGATGTACTGAGATGATCACCTTAGCATCTCTGATATGTCATCACAAACCTGTTGTGTTTTGTGTAACTACCGGACCCAAAGATCGCAATGGAAGAGGGAGGTTTGGCGTGTCTTAACACCTGGTTAACCCACAATTTCTTTATAAATGCCCGTACCAAGCAAGGACCATAGCGGTCTTCAATTTCTCCGGTATGTCTTCCTTGTTTTGTCTCGTCTTATTGACAAGTTCGGTAATTTTGTTATTACCTTTATTTACAGTTAACAGATTTCCAATAATTGGTATTTATAAGGTTTGACATCCATTGCTCAAACTTCCGACAAGTAGTGTGCAGGGGCGGATCCAGGATTAAATTTAACGTTTAGGAGGGCATGACTTTTTTTTTCGTTTTTACGTGGATTTTATGCATAAAAACATAAAACATAAGTTTTAGGGGGTGCGCAAACCCCTAACGCCCCCCTCTGAATCCGCGCCTGGTGTCTGTGGAATCGAAAAGAAGTGATAAAATTAGTGTAATAGATCGGTATATTCTAATGTGTACCAGATGTCTGTCAAAACTGAAAGTGCTCTGATTTCTTTGGTAGGATATTATTTGCCAAATCACTTTTATGTGCGTAAATGTAAACATTATGCTCATTTAAGGTTAGTGAGGACACCTGTCATGTGACAAAAAACAGCTAAAAATGCAAAAAAACAAGTGCAAACGTCACAAATACCTTGAAACTTGTGTTAAATAGTTTAATTTAATAAAACTTAGTCAAAATAAATTAATTTTAATACAAATAAAACAACCATTCCTTCATAAATAAAATTTTCAAATAAAACAAGGGAGATAATCCACTTGAAAATGACCAAGAAATTACATAGATTTGTATAGTAGAGAGAAAAGTAAGCTGGTGACCCCCAGTTTTTATTGTTTTATTTCAAAATATATTGTATTTCATTGATTTTTATCGAATAAAAATAAAATCTAAATTCGAGGATTTTTTTTGCGACAAGATTTTATGCTAATTATTTGGCCTTTCCTATATAATCTATAGTAATTTGGGACAACTTTGAGCCTAAATTTTGGAAAAAACAAGCCTGGAAAGGGGGTCCAATATTTTTACACAAGATAAAGTATATACCTATTACTAATATATCAAAAAAATTGACATTTTAAATTCGGAATTATTTTTGGGGTCAGGTGTCCTCACTAACCTTAATGGTTATTCTTGAATCAGTTACACAGACAAATATAATATCAGATTTTTTTTCTTAAAAAACTAATACTCCAAATCAGATAATTTTATAACTATGTACGAATTAATTTCCGCCTATTAATAGAAATTATCAAGAGGAAGCTTTTCATTTGATGTTTTAAATAACTCTAGACGAAAAAAAACTAGATTGGTTAGTATTTTTTTTTAAATGGCCACAAACAATATTAAAACTTTAGACGGTAAGTTTAAATAGTTTTTAGTTGTTGATTGCAGATAATATAAAACAGCTGTATTTTTTTTCTTAAATCATGAATCAACATTTTGTATTTCATGCTAATTAATAGAAAATTTATATAGAGACTTTATACGATTGAGGAAATAAAGAGCATCAATCAGCCATTTTCTGGTGTAGGAAGTATTGTATATTTTTGTTACCTACGCAGGTCCGTTCACAGACTTTTTTCAAAGGGGATGTTACGTATAACATAGAACAGTCTGAAATTTAAGTGGGTGCAGCAACAACTTGACCTAATTCTCTAGGAATTTTAAGTATTTTCTTTAAAAAGGGGGTGCGTTCGCAAGCTGTGTACTGCTATGGCCCCTGCAACAAACAGCGCTTTCTACACACACAGTGAGTGATAAGCACGTGGTGATTAGGTGGGACAGGAAAAATATATATACGCCTGTCCATAGCCAGGAATCGTTATCAAAGCTTACATGTATGTTTGTAATCATCGTCGGTTTTGTTATTTGTTCTGTCAAGAAGGGGGTCTTTCTTTGATATTTTTAGATTTGATTTGGAAACATGCGCATTATATCTGTTTATCTAGAGCCAATTGCAAAACAGCAGGCAATAACCACTCGGTCAGCTTTTTTTCCATTGCTGATTTTTTTAAATTGTCGTTTTTACATGTGAAGGTTGTGTTGCGAACTCTTATCCCTTATACCCATTATCTTCTAAGATCCATTAAATTTGCGAAAATATTATAAATATACTGAAAATTCATATATATAGTTTTGCTTTAGATTTATTAAAGATGCAGGGAATAAAAGTTCTAGTAGTAGGAGATGAAGGCGTAGGCAAAACGTGCCTACTAACATCCTACACCACTGATGCCTTTCCCACCGGCTTTGTCCCTCCAACGTTGGGCGGCTATAGTGCCACTTTTATGGTGGATGGTAACCCCGTAAATGTTGGACTTTTGGATACAGAATGCCAGGTAATTAAGGTCTTTCCCTTTCCAAAGGGAAGACCTTATTGTATTTCTTATGATTATTAAGGTCTTTCCCTCAAAGGGAAGACCTTATTGTATTTCTTATGATTATTATTATTATTAAGGTCTTTCCCTCAAAGGGAAGACCTTATTGTATTTCTTATGATTATTAAGGTCTTTCCCTCAAAGGGAAGACCTTATTGTATTTCTTATGATTATTATTATTATTATTAAGGTCTTTCCCTTTCCAAGGGAAGACCTTATTGTATTTCTTCTGATTATTATTATTATTATTATTATTATTTTTTTTCTTCCGCCAAAAATCAACTTGTAGAAGTACGCGACATATCGCAATGATAGTTGGTACACTTTATCGGTCAAGGTTTGTCGTCTCAGAAAAAACACTTGGGTACCGTACCCTTTCGCGTATAAGAATTATCTCCCTTTTTACTGTAAAGTTTGTTGCTCTATCTCCTCCTAAGCCATAGAAGGTAACAAATTTAATCCTTTTGAAACAGGTAGAGTAACTCATCGTGTTGTCAAACTACTATTTTTCATATTGATATATTCAATAATATAGGAGTTATTCCCCTTGAAACTTTGACTTTTTTAGTATAAAATTATAAAATCAACAAATCTTAAGATATTTCAATGAAACTTGGTATACCAGGTCAGTGACCCCTAAGGACCAAAATGAGGTCAAGGTCAAAGGTCAAGGTCATCATTTGTAAATTTTCAAAAAATAAGTCTTTTTTCATTGCGAAATAGCTCAAATAAAATGTAACCTATTTCATAATTTTTTTTTCATTATATGATGTGACTATGTCTAAATAATTGAACACAAAAAAAATTTTGAAAAAATATGAAAAAATGGTGTCGCGACATGGATTTTTGTTAAAATTAGACCGTATCACTGTACTAAGTAATTGTATGACCTTGAAACATTTTTCAAGGTCAAATCAACTTACTTTCACTATTCCAACCAGTTTCAATGATAAAAACTGTTCAAATGTCAGAAATAAGGAAGTTGACATGCCACGCCCCCTTTTTTCGAAAATTTGGAAATTTGCCATTTTTGACCAAAAAATGTTATTTTTGGGTAAATACACCTTATTTGACCATAATTAGATGATATCCACCCTAAAAGCACCAAAAAAGTCCAATCTGCCCTATTTTTTAAGGTCTTTCCCTTTCCAAGGGAAGACCTTATTGTATTTCTTCTGATTATTATTATTATTATTATTATTATTTTTTTTCTTCCGCCAAAAATCAACTTGTAGAAGTACGCGACATATCGCAATGATAGTTGGTACACTTTATCGGTCAAGGTTTGTCGTCTCAGAAAAAACACTTGGGTACCGTACCCTTTCGCGTATAAGAATTATCTCCCTTTTTACTGTAAAGTTTGTTGCTCTATCTCCTCCTAAGCCATAGAAGGTAACAAATTTAATCCTTTTGAAACAGGTAGAGTAACTCATCGTGTTGTCAAACTACTATTTTTCATATTGATATATTCAATAATATAGGAGTTATTCCCCTTGAAACTTTGACTTTTTTAGTATAAAATTATAAAATCAACAAATCTTAAGATATTTCAATGAAACTTGGTATACCAGGTCAGTGACCCCTAAGGACCAAAATGAGGTCAAGGTCAAAGGTCAAGGTCATCATTTGTAAATTTTCAAAAAATAAGTCTTTTTTCATTGCGAAATAGCTCAAATAAAATGTAACCTATTTCATAATTTTTTTTTCATTATATGATGTGACTATGTCTAAATAATTGAACACAAAAAAAATTTTGAAAAAATATGAAAAAATGGTGTCGCGACATGGATTTTTGTTAAAATTAGACCGTATCACTGTACTAAGTAATTGTATGACCTTGAAACATTTTTCAAGGTCAAATCAACTTACTTTCACTATTCCAACCAGTTTCAATGATAAAAACTGTTCAAATGTCAGAAATAAGGAAGTTGACATGCCACGCCCCCTTTTTTCGAAAATTTGGAAATTTGCCATTTTTGACCAAAAAATGTTATTTTTGGGTAAATACACCTTATTTGACCATAATTAGATGATATCCACCCTAAAAGCACCAAAAAAGTCCAATCTGCCCTATTTTTTAAGGTCTTTCCCTTTCCAAGGGAAGACCTTATTGTATTTCTTCTGATTATTATTATTATTATTATTATTATTTTTTTTCTTCCGCCAAAAATCAACTTGTAGAAGTACGCGACATATCGCAATGATAGTTGGTACACTTTATCGGTCAAGGTTTGTCGTCTCAGAAAAAACACTTGGGTACCGTACCCTTTCGCGTATAAGAATTATCTCCCTTTTTACTGTAAAGTTTGTTGCTCTATCTCCTCCTAAGCCATAGAAGGTAACAAATTTAATCCTTTTGAAACAGGTAGAGTAACTCATCGTGTTGTCAAACTACTATTTTTCATATTGATATATTCAATAATATAGGAGTTATTCCCCTTGAAACTTTGACTTTTTTAGTATAAAATTATAAAATCAACAAATCTTAAGATATTTCAATGAAACTTGGTATACCAGGTCAGTGACCCCTAAGGACCAAAATGAGGTCAAGGTCAAAGGTCAAGGTCATCATTTGTAAATTTTCAAAAAATAAGTCTTTTTTCATTGCGAAATAGCTCAAATAAAATGTAACCTATTTCATAATTTTTTTTTCATTATATGATGTGACTATGTCTAAATAATTGAACACAAAAAAAATTTTGAAAAAATATGAAAAAATGGTGTCGCGACATGGATTTTTGTTAAAATTAGACCGTATCACTGTACTAAGTAATTGTATGACCTTGAAACATTTTTCAAGGTCAAATCAACTTACTTTCACTATTCCAACCAGTTTCAATGATAAAAACTGTTCAAATGTCAGAAATAAGGAAGTTGACATGCCACGCCCCCTTTTTTCGAAAATTTGGAAATTTGCCATTTTTGACCAAAAAATGTTATTTTTGGGTAAATACACCTTATTTGACCATAATTAGATGATATCCACCCTAAAAGCACCAAAAAAGTCCAATCTGCCCTATTTTTTAAGGTCTTTCCCTTTCCAAGGGAAGACCTTATTGTATTTCTTCTGATTATTATTATTATTATTATTATTATTTTTTTTCTTCCGCCAAAAATCAACTTGTAGAAGTACGCGACATATCGCAATGATAGTTGGTACACTTTATCGGTCAAGGTTTGTCGTCTCAGAAAAAACACTTGGGTACCGTACCCTTTCGCGTATAAGAATTATCTCCCTTTTTACTGTAAAGTTTGTTGCTCTATCTCCTCCTAAGCCATAGAAGGTAACAAATTTAATCCTTTTGAAACAGGTAGAGTAACTCATCGTGTTGTCAAACTACTATTTTTCATATTGATATATTCAATAATATAGGAGTTATTCCCCTTGAAACTTTGACTTTTTTAGTATAAAATTATAAAATCAACAAATCTTAAGATATTTCAATGAAACTTGGTATACCAGGTCAGTGACCCCTAAGGACCAAAATGAGGTCAAGGTCAAAGGTCAAGGTCATCATTTGTAAATTTTCAAAAAATAAGTCTTTTTTCATTGCGAAATAGCTCAAATAAAATGTAACCTATTTCATAATTTTTTTTTCATTATATGATGTGACTATGTCTAAATAATTGAACACAAAAAAAATTTTGAAAAAATATGAAAAAATGGTGTCGCGACATGGATTTTTGTTAAAATTAGACCGTATCACTGTACTAAGTAATTGTATGACCTTGAAACATTTTTCAAGGTCAAATCAACTTACTTTCACTATTCCAACCAGTTTCAATGATAAAAACTGTTCAAATGTCAGAAATAAGGAAGTTGACATGCCACGCCCCCTTTTTTCGAAAATTTGGAAATTTGCCATTTTTGACCAAAAAATGTTATTTTTGGGTAAATACACCTTATTTGACCATAATTAGATGATATCCACCCTAAAAGCACCAAAAAAGTCCAATCTGCCCTATTTTTTAAGGTCTTTCCCTTTCCAAGGGAAGACCTTATTGTATTTCTTCTGATTATTATTATTATTATTATTATTATTTTTTTTCTTCCGCCAAAAATCAACTTGTAGAAGTACGCGACATATCGCAATGATAGTTGGTACACTTTATCGGTCAAGGTTTGTCGTCTCAGAAAAAACACTTGGGTACCGTACCCTTTCGCGTATAAGAATTATCTCCCTTTTTACTGTAAAGTTTGTTGCTCTATCTCCTCCTAAGCCATAGAAGGTAACAAATTTAATCCTTTTGAAACAGGTAGAGTAACTCATCGTGTTGTCAAACTACTATTTTTCATATTGATATATTCAATAATATAGGAGTTATTCCCCTTGAAACTTTGACTTTTTTAGTATAAAATTATAAAATCAACAAATCTTAAGATATTTCAATGAAACTTGGTATACCAGGTCAGTGACCCCTAAGGACCAAAATGAGGTCAAGGTCAAAGGTCAAGGTCATCATTTGTAAATTTTCAAAAAATAAGTCTTTTTTCATTGCGAAATAGCTCAAATAAAATGTAACCTATTTCATAATTTTTTTTTCATTATATGATGTGACTATGTCTAAATAATTGAACACAAAAAAAATTTTGAAAAAATATGAAAAAATGGTGTCGCGACATGGATTTTTGTTAAAATTAGACCGTATCACTGTACTAAGTAATTGTATGACCTTGAAACATTTTTCAAGGTCAAATCAACTTACTTTCACTATTCCAACCAGTTTCAATGATAAAAACTGTTCAAATGTCAGAAATAAGGAAGTTGACATGCCACGCCCCCTTTTTTCGAAAATTTGGAAATTTGCCATTTTTGACCAAAAAATGTTATTTTTGGGTAAATACACCTTATTTGACCATAATTAGATGATATCCACCCTAAAAGCACCAAAAAAGTCCAATCTGCCCTATTTTTTAAGGTCTTTCCCTTTCCAAGGGAAGACCTTATTGTATTTCTTCTGATTATTATTATTATTATTATTATTATTTTTTTTCTTCCGCCAAAAATCAACTTGTAGAAGTACGCGACATATCGCAATGATAGTTGGTACACTTTATCGGTCAAGGTTTGTCGTCTCAGAAAAAACACTTGGGTACCGTACCCTTTCGCATATAAGAATTATCTCCCTTTTTACTGTAAAGTTTGTTGCTCTATCTCCTCCTAAGCCATAGAAGGTAACAAATTTAATCCTTTTGAAACAGGTAGAGTAACTCATCGTGTTGTCAAACTACTATTTTTCATATTGATATATTCAATAATATAGGAGTTATTCCCCTTGAAACTTTGACTTTTTTAGTATAAAATTATAAAATCAACAAATCTTAAGATATTTCAATGAAACTTGGTATACCAGGTCAGTGACCCCTAAGGACCAAAATGAGGTCAAGGTCAAAGGTCAAGGTCATCATTTGTAAATTTTCAAAAAATAAGTCTTTTTTCATTGCGAAATAGCTCAAATAAAATGTAACCTATTTCATAATTTTTTTTTCATTATATGATGTGACTATGTCTAAATAATTGAACACAAAAAAAATTTTGAAAAAATATGAAAAAATGGTGTCGCGACATGGATTTTTGTTAAAATTAGACCGTATCACTGTACTAAGTAATTGTATGACCTTGAAACATTTTTCAAGGTCAAATCAACTTACTTTTACTATTCCAACCAGTTTCAATGATAAAAACTGTTCAAATGTCAGAAATAAGGAAGTTGACATGCCACGCCCCCTTTTTTCGAAAATTTGGAAATTTGCCATTTTTGACCAAAAAATGTTATTTTTGGGTAAATACACCTTATTTGACCATAATTAGATGATATCCACCCTAAAAGCACCAAAAAAGTCCAATCTGCCCTATTTTTTAAGGTCTTTCCCTTTCCAAGGGAAGACCTTATTGTATTTCTTCTGATTATTATTAAGGTCTTTCCCACTACAGTGGAAAGACCTTATTGTATTTCTTCTGATTATTATTATTATTATTAAGGTCTTTCCCACTACAGTGGAAAGACCTTATTGTATTTCTTCTGATTATTATTAAGGTCTTTCCCACTACAGTGGAAAGACCTTATTGTATTTCTTCTGATTATTATTAAGGTCTTTCCCACTACAGTGGAAAGACCTTATTGTATTTCTTCTGATTATTATTATTATTATTATTATTCTTCTTCTTTTCCGCGGTCACTATAACAAAAGTGTCGCGACATAACTTTACGACACTTGGTACCATTATTCGGTCATACCCTGACTCGCCTTGACTGACCCTGCGAAACCGATCTATTTTTAGTAACGGAGTTATCTGCCCCAGACCAAAAACCCTTGTTATCAGATAATCTCAGAAACAGTAACCGGTATCAAAAATCTAAAGTGTGGGAAATGTTGCTGGACTCCTGGCAACATGTCATCACGCAAAAAAAAAATTTTTGATCAACTTCCTGGTTACGCGTTTTTGACCTGAAAAGTGTCGCGACACGTCAAATTTTTTTTCTTCAAAACGGTTAGTCCTAGAGACTTGGGACCTTTACCAATCATCCTAGATGGCATATGTTGCATTTAAAAATGTCAAGGTCAAAGGTCAAATCTCAAGGTCAGAGGTCATGGTACACCTTGTGTGCAGATAGGCTCAAAAACCATACAAGATAGAAGCAGACATGTAATGGGAAAAATACTTGTCTCATTTAGACCTTTATTTGATATAAAGGGTCAAACACTGTGCGACAAACCGTTTTTGAGTTATGGCCTTTAACGCGGTTCGGCTAAACGGTTTTTGGCTTATAACTTGAAAACGGTTTGAGATAACATAGTAAACATATGGGTTATTTGAGACCGTAAACTTATGCCCTCCGATATAAAACCAAAGTCGCATGGCTACGGACAGCCATTTTCAAAATGGCCGCCATGGGAAAATGTTTTTTGAGTATAACACAAAAACTGTAAAAAATTTAAGCGGACAATAAATGGAAAAAATGTTCGCCACGTCGAAAGCTACAAAAAATGTGTCAGGTGCGAAAGCGTAAAACTTGCTGTTTTTGAGTTACGGCCCTTGATTCGTAATTAGAAAATGGTTTTTTAATTATAACTTTTAAACGGTTACAGATGGTGAATGAAATGTAGGGTTCATTTGATAGATAATTTAAAGACCTACAATTTGAGTCCAAACAGTGTATGATTCGGTTGACTGGTTCCAAAATGGCGGCCAAAACAAGTTTCGCGAAACACGTTTTTTGCCCATAACTTGAAAACCATAACAGATAGTATAGTAAACATGTATACTTAAATGAATCAGAATGCCAAGACCTACAATTTGAGTCCAAGGTCAAAGGTCATGGGTCAAGGTCATTCCCTAGCAACAAGGTAACATTAATGAAAAGTCCATAGCAATCATATATATTCTAAACCAAGACTTCTTTCTGAGTTTAGGGTAAAGTTTTTTCAACAGGAAGTAACCCTTAGTCCATAGCAACCTTCATATAAGTCCTTAGCAGCCATACTTTTTCTGACTTCAGACTCACTGCTCTTTACTCTAGAATATTTTTCGCAACTAATAGTTTAATACTATTGTCAAAACAGACTCAAATAGCCTAACCAAAAGTAACGGTTATCATAACACTAATAAGAACATTGGAAAGTTTTTCTTCTTCTTTTCCCCGGTCAATATACGAAAAGTGTCGCGACATATCTTTTCGATACTTGGTACCATTATTAGCGAAACATGGTTTTGCCAATAACTTTAAAACTGTAACATATTGTACGGTTCCATAGTAGACAAGTCTACAGTAATGATTCTTGTAACTTAACTGCAGATTTATGTCATTTGAGTGGTTAAATTAAATTATAGGAAATGTGTTTTTTTGCAATAATTTTCAAAGCGAAACCAATCTCAAATTTGTCTAGTATGTTTTACCTTGTTCTGTATTGTCTCCTTTGATATTTATCATTCCAGTTCTGATATTTTGTTATTACTACTATTGAGATGTCTCTTTGGACTTTAATATCATAATCCCAGCTACAGGAATTTTGTCTAGTATTTACACACCGTACTTACCATTGAAAACTAATCATAATCTTATGAATATTTCTACCATGCTTTTATAGGAAACTCAAAGCGTAATCATTAAAATGGTTATCTGTAAAGCAGCCAAACAAAAACAAGAGGCTCCTGGGGAGCCCAGGAGCCTAAGTTGCTCACCTGCTGGTCCTAAAGCTTTAAAAGACTCTTCTATGACCCCTATATAAAAGGGTCTGTCCTGTGACAAATTAAAATCAATGGAGACTTTTGTGCAGCTTATATTGAGCTGAAGGTTTAAGCAAGCAACAGCTCATCTCTAATAGATTTCAATTTATAGGATAAAAACATGAAAAAACACCAATTCGACTTTTTTAGGGCCATAAACCCTATAATGGGTCATCTGACAAGTTTTTGTGGAGGACACCTTAAGGATCAATCATACCAAGTTTCATTAAATTCTGTACATTTGTGTATATTAGTTTCAAAGAAGATTTTTGAACAATTGTTAGCAGAGGATAGACAACAACAACGGATGCCAAGTAATGGCAATAGCTCACAAATATAGTAGTTTCAAAGAAGATTTTTGAACAATTGTTAGCAGAGGATGGACGACAACGATGAATGCCAAGTGATGGCATTAGCTCACATAGACCTTTGGTCCAGGTGAGCTAAAAAGGTACCAAAGTTATGTTAGCTACTTGTGCAAAGTCTAGGAAACAGCTCTTGTGATTATTTCTTTATCATATCTTTTTATCTACTGACGCGGGGCCACTAGGCAATCTGCCCACCTTTGCACCAGCACAGAAATAAAATAATGCCTAGGGAGGGAATCGAACCCTCTTACGTCAGTATACCAGAGCCCTGTTAGCTACCTGTGCAAAATCAAGATTTGCACAAGTACCCACCTCCCACGACGAGGACGTAGGGTTGGATTTTTGGGAGGCAAGTAATTTTTATTTAGTTTTCTTATTTTGAAGTTGCATAATGAATCAATAAAATCATTATTAATATTTCATCTTTACCAGGATTGCCTCATGATAACTGTAGTATGTTGGAAACACTGAAATTTCTAAAGGATCAATTCCTTTGAAGTACACGTGGTCAATCAGTGTACCACCCTCTGTTGTTGGACTTGTCACTAACTGTCTGAATCCAATTGATTCCATGTAATTCAAGACAACTGTGTCACCTTTAAAGATGTTCAGATTAAAGTCACCCAAAACAATTAGTTTTTCTGTCTTTAGCAATAACCTTTCAATAAGAGGTATAAAATTTTCCATGAAATCATGAATCGGGTGCTTTTGAGTCCTGTAGATTGTGACAACGACTACATCTAAACTCACAACTTTAAAAACAAAGCATTCTAAATTTTTATACTGCACTTCAACATTTTCAAACTGAAACCCTTCTTTGAAAAAGACTCCAACGCCTCCATGCTGCATTCCCTTTAAAGTTGAATGTAACTTGCTGTTAGTACTAAATGCATCTGCTCTTGTAATATGTTCAAGTGTAAATCCATCAAGATTACAGTTCATCTCATTTTGTAACCAGGTCTCTGTCAAGCAAATAAAGTTAACATTTTTGACAATAGGGTTCTTTCTCAAATCTTCGACATGGCTTATCAACCCTTCAATGTTGTGGTACATAAAGGTCATGCAATCAATGTCAGGTGAATCTTCATCCTCATTTAAAAACTTCTTCATTTTTAAAAGCCCATTAGCAACTTCAGGATCGCAATAAATCTTTGCTTTCAGTACCTTTTCATCTATGTCCTTTATGTACAAGCCATCAAGAGAGGTCACTCGACTAAGTGCTACATAAGCTTGACCACATGAGAAGCACTTGTTTAAGTTAATAACACATTCCTTTACAGTTAAACCTTGAACTTTGTGTACAGTGCAGCCCCAAGCAAGCTGGAGAGGATATTGTTTTCTACTCCCATTGTTTTTAGGAACATCTTCTGTTGATGGTTCAATTCCAATGCATCTTTTCCCATTGATATTTTTCTGTGCAGTTGCAATTTTGCCAACTTTTTCATTATCAAAGTGAACATATATTAATTGGGGCAATTTGTTTAATCCATTCTCCACAACTTCCATCACTGTGCCAATAACACCATTTACTAGACCATCCTTGGTATCAATGTTCTTTATTAACATTACTCTGGCACCTACTCCTAGCAGCAATGAAGATGGTAATTGTATGTCTTTTTCTGAGAAATGGGATGATTTTCTTACTAGCTGGCCACTTGCTTTCATTTTCTGATAGTCTTCAGCTTCAAGTAGTTTAACATCTGATCCAAGCTTCATAACCATGTCATTGTTGTGGGCTTTAATTTCATCATTTGTTGCAAAGATATGCAAAGCACTTTCTGGTCCTTCTTTTACTCTGCTTTTCAATACTGACAAGTCATCTTGATCAAGTTGATTGTTTTTTGTTCTTACTCTAATCCTATTGAGAATTTCTGCAAATTGACTATCGTTCTTTTGACGCATGATCTCGTCCAACTCAACAATTTTAAACAACTCATTCCATAATTGGTCCATAGGATTGGATGGGTCATCTACATACAATTTGTCCGACTTCTTAGTTTTTACTGGTGGTAACTGGTAGAAATCTCCAACAGCAATCACTGATACACCTCCAAACAAACTGTCCTCTGGCATTTTCTTGATCTGTCTCAAACGTTGGTGGATGAAAAATAGTAGTCTTTTATTGACCATTGAGATTTCATCAATGATGATGACCTGTAGAGATTCTAATTTTGAACGCAATGTGTTTATTTTGTCTTCACTCAATAATGCATGATCCATTGACAGATTTTTATAAATGCCTAATGCACTGTGTATTGTCATTCCAGAGATGTTGAAAGCTGCAGTACCTGTAGGAGCTGTAAGCAGTACACAATTGTCATCTGGCTGTTCTAGAATCCTTGACAGTATTCTGGTCATTTCATAGTACAGACATTTTATCAAATGGCTTTTTCCAGTTCCACCTCCTCCAGTTATAAATACATGAAAAGGTTCTACAGTTTCTCCATTTGCTTTCTTTAAACACCAATCTCTTATCTTATAAAAGATTTTTCTCTGCTTACTATTCAAATTTTGCAATAATGGAGTAATTTCATTCTTTGGGAACAGAGAGGTTGTCAAAAAATTTGAACCTTGGGGTGTGTCATTTTGATTGAGGTCTGGTATTGTTTCCTCAGTTACCTCATCCTCTGCAGTGGATATCGTACCTTCTATGTTACATTCAAGTCTTTCTGCTTCAGTTTCAGGACACAGCTGAGCCCATGCATCTTCTTCATACCCTCTCATTTCTAAATCCTTTTCAGCTCTATCTAAAGATTTGTCAATTTTAACATATTTAGCTTTGTTGCTCTCAACAATACTTTGGACATCAGTAATTTGCTTACTATTGCTCAATTTAATAGACCCATTAATGAAGAACTGCTCAAAGGTCTCAAACTGTGGAGGTTTAAGCTGTTGATCTTCTCTGTAAGGTAGAAACAATTGGAGCATACTTTGGTAGTACTTCTCTGGTGCTGTTTCTTGACAAAATCTAGGATATCTTATGACTGCAGGATTTGTTCGAGTTCGCTTTCGAATGTACCCAAGATTCTTCATTAGCTTGAATGTGGTTTCTTCGTTAATTTTTTGGGGAACTTGTGATTTAGCAAGAACACTGTAATCTGAGCAAAATTGTGCTAAGCACATATCTTGAAACATTGCATTATTTGGTCTTGCTTTGTATCTGTCAACAATGTTTGTCATCCACATTGCTTCATCATCTGTTTCTTCACTGTCATCATTGTTTCGAATCTTAGCAGCATTTTTTGCTCTCTCAATTTCTTTCAAAGGAACACTCATTCTACTTGGATTTGACCCTAGTGGAACAAACTCTACTTTCCTAGAACATCCTTTTAAATTCAAACCTGTAACCCTATACACTGCTTCTTGTGCACTGATTTCTCTGTGATGCAGGTATGCTGTGCCAACCTTTTTCATAGTCTGTTGAGCATTAAGGTTACCTTCAGCAGCTTCATTTTTAGTCTGTTGTAACAACAACCCTAACTCTCGTTCAGCTTTGCTGATGTAGCTTATGATATATACCACACAGGAATATTCATCTAATACATATTGAATGTCCATGTTGGCATTCCAGGCTCGAAGAAGATGTTCATTGTATTGATTGATGTAGATTTCATCTGTGTTTCTTTTAAGAATAACTGTATTTCTCTTTGCTACAACAGCACAAATATTTTCAAAGTCTTCTTGTGACATTCCTACTTTCTCTAGCATTTGATCAACAGACAATCCATCATTTTCTTTATCAAGAATAACATCCCATAATTCTTTAAGTTTCTGCTTAGCCTGTTTTTCTGTATCTTCTGTTGTATCTACTACTTCAGCTATAAATGTCTGATTAGAAGGTGGTCTTGGGAAGTTGAATCTGCAAGTTGTACCTTTCTTTTTACATGACTTTGAATGATTTTTGCTGTGCTGGTGAAGAGAAGTAACCATTTCATTCAATTCAAAATCCACCTCTTTATCTGGTATTGCACATGTAATATACTTATTAATGAAGTTAACAACATCTGCATTACTATCTATACCAAATATAGGAGCACCTTCAATCCAGAATAAACAATGTGCATGGGGAGAACCTCTCTGCTGAAATTCTATTCTGTAGAAGTAATCAATAACTTTTCCAATAGGATTTGCATCAGACAAAATTACTTCTTTCAGGAAGGTTTGAAATCTATGATCAAACATCCTTGCTAGTGTCACTGGATTACTGTATAACACTTTGCATTTCTCATTCCAGTCTAGATCTTGTACATTTCTAGTATCACCCTGTTGCTTCATTACAGTCTCCAGCATTTCTGACCATCTAAAATCAGCAGAAGAGAATGAACAAAAGAAGGTAGGTTTTGCCAACTGTCTTATCATAGCAAACATATCTTTCTGCGTAGCCTGCCAATAAGGTGGTGTTCCCCTTATAGGTTTTAAGTACTTAATGGCTTCATCTTTTTTCATTAAATCCCTTAGACACTCTTTGTTAAGAAGCATGTTACTTGTAATTTTTTTTCCATCTGGTGCTATTGGTGATTGTTTTCTTAGTGAAATCTGTACATTTGACATTACTTGATCCAGCTCAGATAGATACTGAGCAAAAAATATGTACGAGGTATCTTTGGCAAATCTGTTGTCTACACTCATTAATCTCATATTAAAATACCTAAGAAGTGATAATCGTTCTTCTCTTTCTTCTTTGAAGGTATTGATTCCACTTGGAAAGTGTGTTGGAAAAGACTTTGCTTCAATTCCATCTTCTTGCAAGACACTAACCGGTTTATTGCCAGCTGCTGGGGAAATATCAAATACTTCATCAAAACATTGGTCTAGCATTTCTTGTCCAATATCAGCTGGTTGTAGACAGGTATTTAGTTGAACACCTCTAAGTTTATCATCCAAATATGAATCTTCATCTTTAAATTCATTGTCATTATTTGGCAAGTCTTTTTCTACCAATGTGTCTTGAGTAATTGATTTATCATTATCAGTTTGTTCTTGGTTAACATTTTGACTAATCCCATCTTTCTCATTCATATTTTGAATACTGTATTGTTCTTCTGAATTATCTTTCTCTGGAATAGGGTTAAGCCAACTTTCTGCTAGTTGAACATCTGAATACCAAACATTGTTCTGTTTCAGAAAGTTTAAGGCTGTTTCAACTTTTTTTGTGCTGATATATTGATACTCCTGATAGCCTTTGTACTCAATCTTTCTCTTCAGTTTGACTGCTAACATTCGGTTATCATCCTCTGACCTTGGTAAAGTTGATGTTAAATGCTGTATATTTGAAGGGACACAGACAACAGGACCATGAACTCCTTTCTGTCCTCCTTTAGGCAATCCAAGTATTTTCATAAATGGAATATTTAAAGCAACTAAATGTTGTTCAAGACTGTTGAGTGTGCTCAACTCTGAAGGTACTTCCTGTAATTCTAGATTATTTGCAAAACTTTCAGCTGGTACAGTACCTACTAACAACTTTCTATGGCATGTATAACAAATCCAAAGAGAGGTTCTACTAGAATTTGCATATTTACAAGCTGTCTCACAATCACCATTGCATTGGTGCACATACTTATTTGAAATGCATTTCTTTGATAAATTGCCTACTTCTAAACCTTTCTTTTCATATGTTTTGTAATCACATTCGATTACTTGTTTTCTGAAAAGCAATCTAAAACAACAACCACAAACAAACTCTGGACCATTTTTTGATTCTAATGTGAACTTTTGAATAACATTTTCAATTTTTCTTAGATTGTCTTTTTCTGCTTCTCTTCTTTCATTAGTTTGTCTTGCTATTTTTTTTCTGTGGTCTTCATCAACAAGATATTTCTTGCTACTTGCTTCCTTGACATTTTTACAATGCTCCTCGTCAGTGGCATACTTGTTTTTGCTTGCATCCTTGACATTTTTACGATGCTCCTCGTCAGTGGCATACTTGTTTTTGCTTGCATCCTTGACATTTTTACAATGCTCCTCGTCAGTGGCATACTTGTTTTTGCTTGCATCCTTGACATTTTTACAATGCTCCTCGTCAGTAGCATACTTGTTTTTGCTTGCATCCTTGACATTTTTACGATGCTCCTCGTCAGTGGCATACTTGTTTTTGCTTGAATCCTTGACATTTTGTTGGAAAGTTTCATCATTGGCATACTTGGTAATACTTGCATGGATCTTTTCATTCCTATACATTTCATCGTTATTGTACATTGCTTTACACCTTCGTTTCTTCTCTTCACTATAGTCTGAATCATTAGCATACTTGTCAGTGAGTTTTCTCTTAATAGATTCTTTGTCAGACTGATATCGGCTTTTCACATCATCTCTAAATGCAGCATCTGTAGCATATCTTTCTTTAGCTAATTTCAATTTTCTATCTCTTACTTCAGGTGTTGACTGATACTTTTCTTTTTCTATGTCTTTCTTCTGTTTTTTAGGAGGTGTTAAGCCAATATTTTCAAAGTTCTCATTTGTCAACAAGTCTTTTAAGTTCATTTTCGTCCTTTTCAGATTATTTTCATTTCTTTTTGTAGTTTCATCTGTGTTTGAATCTTGCATGACACTTGTAACAACTTCATAGTGGTTGTTCTGATGTTTAAGGTATATAGCAAAGTCATTAATAACACTATCTTTATCTATTTGCTGAACAGAATATCTTAACCATTTTCCATCTGTGAAAGTATAAATGTCAGTCTTCATAAGATCAGCAGCTGCTATTATTTCAACGGCTGTTCCCCAACTACTATTTTCTATCATTCTGTTTGAAGCTAAATGTTCTTCTAAAGACCCAAAGTCCACAAAGGAAGATAATCTGTCGGCATTCTGCTTACTATGATTAACAATAGCTTCTCTCATGATTGAATAGAACTCTTGTCTTTGAGAAACTGCAAAAGATAAAGCTCGAAACAAACAGTTTCCATCACCAACAATGCTTTTTGTGTTTTTAGGGTTTCCCATGCTCATTACAGGCTTATAACTACCTGATTTGGTGACATATTTTGATGGTATTTTTAATTTGTGACATAGTTTCCTTCTTAGTGCAACATCAGTTGGTTTAAAATCAAACTTAACATTTGCCACTGAACTAACAAATTGCACATCAAAATCAGAGCTTACCTCTGTCTCAATACTTAAAGTGTTTTCTTCACCAGCACAATCTGTATCTGTGTTTTCCAAACCACATTTTGAAGGCAAATCACAATTTTCATCATTTTCGGTGCAAACCACATTTTGCAATCTGTCAATAGAACCATCATTAGTATTTAAAACAGTAGCACTTAAGGAATTTGCTTGTGGAACTTGGAGATTAACACCAGTAATTTCAAATTGTACTTGAGTGTCATTTTTTACAAAAGTAACAAGGTGACGATATAAATGATCAACACTCTGGAGTCTCATGACTATGCTTGTGCCATTACTTTCAGGCAGACCAAAATCATTTCTTGCATGTGAATCGAATAGAAATAATCGGTTTTCCTGTTTTATAACTAAAGAAGTTGAGCCTTGTACACAAATAAAACAACCATCTGTTTCAATCAAAGATTCTTGAATAGCCTGATCTAAAGGCAAAACACCAGAGATATCAATATTTTCATCCATATTGATTAAAGCAGCATATGATTCTTTCATATTAATATTTACCAACATGTCATTTAATTCTACTTGAGATGGCAAGTCAGAAACTAAAAGCAGCTCATTGTTTCCATGAATCCAGGTGTACAAGTTATTACCCTGAGTAAGAATTGTGTCTAACATAACAACATTCCAATGACTGACTGTTGTCAACTTACTTTGAACTAATGCTATCAAAGAATTAGCAACACATTGTTTTCCTGCATTTAAACCAAATCTTAGACTACCTTGATGGAAACTACCTCTTACCAAACATTGTGTAGACAAAGAGTGTGGTAAAATATCACATACCTGATTTACTGCACTTAATGAATCTACATGTAGTTGGTTGTTGGTGCTGCCAAGCTTCAGATCAGTGCTACTTGTTAAAAAATCTAATCTGTTGTCTGGGTCTTGCTCAGTTCCAAGTATAGCATCAGATTTGTTTTCAAGCATAGATTTTTGTTTATTGTCAGTATCTATATTTGTGTTATATTTCGTAATAAATTCTGTGTTTAAATTCTGTGTTATAAATTCTGGGTGCATCATTTTGTCAGATTCCATGATTATACTGGTGGGGTGTACAACCAGTTTCGTCTGATCTGCAACGCCTAAGTTTGGCGAGGGTACACTCGGTGGTGTACAAACCCACGGTGGGGAGTCAGAGCTCGGCGGCATGTCCTTTTGGACACACAGACTTCCCTGAGATGATGCAGAACTCAGGGCATTAGGACAATTTTTCTCGCTAGCAGAGCTAGGAGAAGCCATTGCCCTGGCTAGGGGTTTTTCCTCATCCCGAGGTGCCATCCCCATGGAGGCTGGACAATTTTTCTCACTTGCAATGCAAGGAGAAGCCATTGCCCTGGCTAGGGGTTTCTCCTCAGACAGAGGTGCCAACCCCTTAGAAGCATTATCTGCTGCGGCCTGGCGCCTCTCTCTCATTCTCTCCCTCTGCTCTTTTGCTTTCTGGGCTTTGCATTTCCCTTTCCGTGCCATATCTGAAAATATAAAAGAAATAATATTTTTAAAACCAAAAGAATTAAACATACAACAAAATTCAAGACAATTAATTTTGCATAATAGATTAATATTAAAAGAATATATGTTCAAATTCTTCCTCTTTTGTTGCATTATATATTAGTAACATGCTTAACAATTAACTTAGTTTAATGAACAGGTATTTTTAAAGTAAATAAAGGTAATAACAAAACTACAGAACTTGAATGGTCGATCTCATTGTCAGAAACTGATATTAGCAGGGGCCCAGAGGCCTACAGCCCCTAGATTTTGAGCTGGGCTACTAACATATTGGAAAAAAAATTATATGAACATATAGACATTATACAGCAAAGATTAGGTCTGAGCTACCATCTTCAATTCCCCAAAGCTGCTGTCAAGATTAGGGGTGTGCTATTTAACCCTTACTCCTTGACAAATTTATTGAAAAATTTGTAGTAGCTGAACACAAAATATTTTAAAGTCTGTTTTACACAAACCACAGACCCCTGGTAACTATAAAAATATTGAGTAGTATGTATAAAGTATGAACTTAATACATACTACCTTATACTTTTATAGTCAACAGGGGCCTGTGTACAAACCATGACACTCCTTCACCATATGGTTTACTATCTACATGTACAAGCCAAGTTTCATGCATTTCCTTTCAGAAGATTATCAGTTGTGTTTCAGAACTTTTTAACTGACATACATAACAAAACCTATGTTTATTTCCACAAAAGTGGAAAAGACATATATGTATCAAGAACCTCTATTTGACAATGATAACAAATACATAGTGATGGCAACAATTAGGAATCGACGGAAGTCTGTAATGTAGAACATGAACTTCAGAGTTGTAAATCTATAGGTGCTTATAAAACCTTTCCCAAACAGTTAACTGTTGCTAGTTTTATCCACCTAGAACTAACTATAGTTGAGATATGGAATCACTCATTAATTCTTACCAAGTCTATTATAATGTATTGAATACAGGCAAATTTTGACCCATACTTTCACTCAATTGCTGCCTATTTTTGGCTAAATTACACAAAGTTCATACTAAGCAGATACCAAAATTGCCTGCTGTTTTTATCAAAGTGCCTGTTACTCAAAAAGTTAATGACATCCTTCGAATATTGAATGCCAAAAAATCATTTCAAATTCTAAAGATGCATACCAAGTTTATCCACTTGAGAAGTTTTTGAGGTACAAGAATGCTAGCAATTGGCTGTGCTAGGACCAAAGTTATTATAAGAACAAATAAATATTTGAATTTTTGTCCCTTTTGGGCCTCTAATTATGTAACAGGTGAAAAAGGGGGGGGGGGTCGCAAAAATTTAATCTTAGTTTTAGATTCACTATTTCACAAGAACAAACTTGCTAACAAAATTTCAAAATAGGATCAAATACAAAAAATTTCAATTTTCACCCCTTTTGGCCTCTAATTATTTGCCTTCTCATGGGGTTTTTGATTACATGATTCCCAGGCCATTTTTAAGGTGATTACTTGATTACAAGAGCAAATATTTAATGATTATTTGATTACCAAGGTTTGAATTTTTGATTACCTGATTCCCATTAGGAAACAGTTTTTGATTACATTTCTAAAAAAATATATGATTATTTGATTACTTTGGCAAAAAAATGCTGATTACTTGATTCCTGGTACCCCCCATGAGGAGCCCCAATTATACAACGAGTAAAAAAGGGGGGTCGCAAAAATCATACTTTTCCAGCAATTTATTGTCCACACAAGTCTTGCAAAAACATTTTCAGCCTGTAAAAAGATCTAAGTTCACAGAGTCACTGGACATTAAAATTAGAATCAGGGTCACACAGCATGGTGCCAGTTGCATAGACCTTAATTTATGTCTAGGGTAGGAAGAAACATAGGGTTTAGACGAATTTGAAATTCAAACAGATAATTTATAGCTTTAGTGTATTCCTCAACACGAAGTTGTTGATGCCGGAGTGGATTAATCTCTGGGAATTCAAAACTCCACCAGCAGAGCTAACCGTCACAGATGTTCAAAATAAAAATTACAACAAAGTTCCAGACAATAAATTTTGCTAGGCCTGACGCATGTTTCGTCTATTGAAGACTCATCAGAGGTGCTCTACCAAAATATAGGTATATATTTACTCGAGTTATCAAATGGAAACCAAATGTCTAAGACGACAACAACAACATGGCCATAATATATGTCAGATGAGCTACAAACTGCAGCATGTCCGCATTTACAGGACATTGTTGAATTCATTTTGATTGAAGTCAACAGCAATGTACATAAAAAAATAACATATGGATAGCAAAGGAGAGAATGTCCGCTTTTACGGGACATTTTATTATTTCTAAAGAGGGAAAACAAAACATACATTAGTCAAAATAAAAATTGAATTGTTTTAGTCAACTGAAACTGATGTCTCCCCTTCCTATGTTGGTACACTTCATGCCACCTTGTAGTTACCCACATACCAAATATCTAAGGCCTAAAAAAAATGACCTTGAAGTCAAAGGTCAAGGTGAACCATGTTGGTACGGGACACACCGCCTTGTTATAATCTATCAACATACCAAATATCTATGCCCTGTCAAGAAAAAAAATATCATAAAAATGATCTTGAGGTCAAAGGTCAAAAATGCTGGTGTGCTACATACCATCCTGTAGTGACCTACCTACATACCAAATATCTAAGGGCTATGTCAAAGGACAAAAAAGTTAAAGCTCGGAGAAGAATATGGTTCAAAATATCATTAAAAATGACATTGAGGTTAAAGGTTAAGGCCATTCATGTTGGTACCTGACATGCCGCCTTGAAGTGTCCTACCCATACACCAATAAAAAGCTTCGCCGAGCGCAGCATGATACGGCAACAACCAGCTGAACCCTGTACGTTTTAGGCCCGATATGGATAGTTAATTGCTCTGGACACATGCAGCCCATGGTGGACTGACAAAGGTTTTTGACACATGCAGCTTTTGGTGGACTTTCTGTTCACATTTTAAACGGAATTTTTTGTTTCAAAAGGAGATGAAATAGCAATTGGCTCAACTAGGACCAAAGTTACTATAAGAACAAATAAATATTTGAATTTTTTGCCACTTTTGGGCCTCTAATTATGTAACGGGTGAAAAAGGGAGGTCGCAAATATTTAATCTAAATTTTGGACTCGCTACTTCACAAGAACAAACTTGCTAACAAAATTTCAAAATCAGACCAAAAATTAAAAAAAATAGATTTTGACCCCTAATTTTGTAACGGGTGAAAAGGGAGGGGGTCACAACAATTTAATTAATTTTGGAAAGGCTACTTGACAAGAACATACTTGCAAAAAAAATTTTCAAAACCAAACAAAAATTTTAAAAAAAATTAATTTGGCCCTTTTTGGTCTCAATAGATGAAAAAAGGGGAGGTCGCAAAAATTTAATCTAAATTTTGGATTGGCTACTTGACAAGAACTAACTTGCAAAAAAAAAATTTCAAAATCTGACCAAAAATAAAAAAATTTGAATTCAGCCCTTTTTGGTCCTTAATAGGTGAAAAAAGGGGAGGTCGCAAAAATTTAATCTAAATTTTGGATTGGCTACTTGACAAGAATAAACTTGCAAAAAAAATATTTCAAAATTGGACCAAAAATAAAAATTTGAATTCGGCCCCTTTTGGTCCCTAATAGGTGAAAAAAGGGGAGGTCGCAAAAATTTTATCTAAACTTTGAATTGGCTACTTGACAAGAACAAACTTGCAAAAAAAAATTTCAAAATCGGACCAAAAATAAAAAAATTTGAATTCGGCCCCTTTTGGTCCCTAATAGATGAAAAAAGGGGAGGTCGCAAAAATTTAATCTAAATTTTGGATTGGCTACTTGACAAGAACAAACTTGCAAAAAAAATTTTCAAAATCGGACCAAAAATAAAGAATTTAGATTTCGGCCCCCTTTTGGCCCCTAATTTTGTAACGGGTGAAAAAGGGGGGGTCGCAAATTTGATCAGGCCCGCTCTTTTATGGTTAAGACAATCCTTGACAAATGTCATAGCAATTGGCTAACTAGCACTAAAGTTATTGTAGGAACAAATAAAATATTTGAATTCT
>CAXARO010001831.1:0-22403 GCA_963971305.1 Arcuatula senhousia
GGAAAAAAGAGCCGAAGTCGGATAGGTTTATTTGGTCTTAAAAGAAAGGACTGTTTTCGGGCTTTCATTTCATACATGTTACGTTTCACCTGAACCGAAAGCTCGACTACTGACAACGTTCAAAAAAAGGACAAAACCCCGATTTTTGCGTATTTTTATCCCCAAATTTTTGACAAATGTTAAGAGTTGCTAGGGGCAACGAGTACAACAAAGAAACCAAATACGGCACTAAACACGACTAAACATGCCCGGAGTTTGGAACACCACCTAGTTTAAAGTGCAAATAGCAGTTTAAGCGATTACAAGAACCCGGGACAAAATAGTCAACGTCGAGCACATGCAAAAATGAGCTAAATAAATTAATTGTGGAGTACTACCATATGGCATTATTCTCATTAAAATTTTGAGAGTATATCTTGATTTTAGTCCTTGGTTTAATTGTTGAAAATAAAGCTAATATATTTGAGAATTACTTGTTTCAAAAATTTTGGGAAAAATATCAGTTATTAAGCATTAATGCCCATAGCAACCAAACATGCTTATTTTTGAAAATATCGTCAATAACGTTATATTTTGTACATCTGGTTATGCTGTATATAACGCTAACAACGTTAATAATTTCCCCGGAAGAAATAAAAATTACACAATATAGTATATTTCCCCGTATGTAAATCATAAAATTGTAATTTTTAGTCGGCTTGAATAGAAACGCAAGGCATTATAGCTTGCTATGCAAATGTTAAGCAAATTTTTGATGACGTGTTTCCATGGACGCCATTATTGCAGATTTTTTCACGGAAATCTTCCAAATTTTCACAAATATGTTTGAAATAGGCTAGAAATGACTTAAGCACAACAGAATACCAATTTTGTTACGAAAATACAAAATTTGATTCAAAACAAACAGGGAAAGAATCTAACGTTATTGCAGGAAAATGTCCAAAAAAAAGCTTGATCAGAAAAGGGCTTCCGTCTTTGAGCGTGCGTTACTATGGTAAAACATAAAAAAAAATCATAATATCCGGTATTACTCAAGTGGTTACATACTCAAGAAGAGAAAAATGCAACTCATGTTGAATTTTCAAAAAATGCAAAAGCATTATGGTAGTACTCCACAATTAGGATTTTTTCACAGTATTGTTTTCGTATGTGGCCCCTGTGAACTTTTTTGTTAAATGAAAATATTGATTCGTTTTGGTCTTTAAACAAGACAAATAAAAAATCTGGACCCGTTATATAAAAATTACGATCCACGGTTATTGTTTTAAAGAATAATTTCGAAAAAATCAATACCAATGGTCATAAAGCGTCGCTTCCGGCTGTGCATGGTGACCAGCGGATGGGCTTAAATTTAAATGTGCTATTTTTAGATTTTTAAGTTTGAACAATTTTAGCGGAAAAAAGAGCCGAAGTCGGATAGGTTTATTTGGTCTTAAAAGAAAGGACTGTTTTCGGGCTTTCATTTCATACATGTTACGTTTCACCTGAACCGAAAGCTCGACTACTGACAACGTTCAAAAAAAGGACAAAACCCCGATTTTTGCGTATTTTTATCCCCAAATTTTTGACAAATGTTAAGAGTTGCTAGGGGCAACGAGTACAACAAAGAAACCAAATACGGCACTAAACACGACTAAACATGCCCGGAGTTTGGAACACCACCTAGTTTAAAGTGCAAATAGCAGTTTAAGCGATTACAAGAACCCGGGACAAAATAGTCAACGTCGAGCACATGCAAAAATGAGCTAAATAAATTAATTGTGGAGTACTACCATATGGCATTATTCTCATTAAAATTTTGAGAGTATATCTTGATTTTAGTCCTTGGTTTAATTGTTGAAAATAAAGCTAATATATTTGAGAATTACTTGTTTCAAAAATTTTGGGAAAAATATCAGTTATTAAGCATTAATGCCCATAGCAACCAAACATGCTTATTTTTGAAAATATCGTCAATAACGTTATATTTTGTACATCTGGTTATGCTGTATGTAACGCTAACAACGTTAATAATTTCCCCGGAAGAAATAAAAATTACACAATATAGTATATTTCCCCGTATGTAAATCATAAAATTGTAATTTTTAGTCGGCTTGAATAGAAACGCAAGGCATTATAGCTTGCTATGCAAATGTTAAGCAAATTTTTGATGACGTGTTTCCATGGACGCCATTATTGCAGATTTTTTCACGGAAATCTTCCAAATTTTCACAAATATGTTTGAAATAGGCTAGAAATGACTTAAGCACAACAGAATACCAATTTTGTTACGAAAATACAAAATTTGATTCAAAACAAACAGGGAAAGAATCTAACGTTATTGCAGGAAAATGTCCAAAAAAAAGCTTGATCAGAAAAGGGCTTCCGTCTTTGAGCGTGCGTTACTATGGTAAAACATAAAAAAAAATCATAATATCCGGTATTACTCAAGTGGTTACATACTCAAGAAGAGAAAAATGCAACTCATGTTGAATTTTCAAAAAATGCAAAAGCATTATGGTAGTACTCCACAATTAGGATTTTTTCACAGTATTGTTTTCGTATGTGGCCCCTGTGAACTTTTTTGTTAAATGAAAATATTGATTCGTTTTGGTCTTTAAACAAGACAAATAAAAAATCTGGACCCGTTATATAAAAATTACGATCCACGGTTATTGTTTTAAAGAATAATTTCGAAAAAATCAATACCAATGGTCATAAAGCGTCGCTTCCGGCTGTGCATGGTGACCAGCGGATGGGCTTAAATTTAAATGTGCTATTTTTAGATTTTTAAGTTTGAACAATTTTAGCGGAAAAAAGAGCCGAAGTCGGATAGGTTTATTTGGTCTTAAAAGAAAGGACTGTTTTCGGGCTTTCATTTCATACATGTTACGTTTCACCTGAACCGAAAGCTCGACTACTGACAACGTTCAAAAAAAGGACAAAACCCCGATTTTTGCGTATTTTTATCCCCAAATTTTTGACAAATGTTAAGAGTTGCTAGGGGCAACGAGTACAACAAAGAAACCAAATACGGCACTAAACACGACTAAACATGCCCGGAGTTTGGAACACCACCTAGTTTAAAGTGCAAATAGCAGTTTAAGCGATTACAAGAACCCGGGACAAAATAGTCAACGTCGAGCACATGCAAAAATGAGCTAAATAAATTAATTGTGGAGTACTACCATATGGCATTATTCTCATTAAAATTTTGAGAGTATATCTTGATTTTAGTCCTTGGTTTAATTGTTGAAAATAAAGCTAATATATTTGAGAATTACTTGTTTCAAAAATTTTGGGAAAAATATCAGTTATTAAGCATTAATGCCCATAGCAACCAAACATGCTTATTTTTGAAAATATCGTCAATAACGTTATATTTTGTACATCTGGTTATGCTGTATGTAACGCTAACAACGTTAATAATTTCCCCGGAAGAAATAAAAATTACACAATATAGTATATTTCCCCGTATGTAAATCATAAAATTGTAATTTTTAGTCGGCTTGAATAGAAACGCAAGGCATTATAGCTTGCTATGCAAATGTTAAGCAAATTTTTGATGACGTGTTTCCATGGACGCCATTATTGCAGATTTTTTCACGGAAATCTTCCAAATTTTCACAAATATGTTTGAAATAGGCTAGAAATGACTTAAGCACAACAGAATACCAATTTTGTTACGAAAATACAAAATTTGATTCAAAACAAACAGGGAAAGAATCTAACGTTATTGCAGGAAAATGTCCAAAAAAAAGCTTGATCAGAAAAGGGCTTCCGTCTTTGAGCGTGCGTTACTATGGTAAAACATAAAAAAAAATCATAATATCCGGTATTACTCAAGTGGTTACATACTCAAGAAGAGAAAAATGCAACTCATGTTGAATTTTCAAAAAATGCAAAAGCATTATGGTAGTACTCCACAATTAGGATTTTTTCACAGTATTGTTTTCGTATGTGGCCCCTGTGAACTTTTTTGTTAAATGAAAATATTGATTCGTTTTGGTCTTTAAACAAGACAAATAAAAAATCTGGACCCGTTATATAAAAATTACGATCCACGGTTATTGTTTTAAAGAATAATTTCGAAAAAATCAATACCAATGGTCATAAAGCGTCGCTTCCGGCTGTGCATGGTGACCAGCGGATGGGCTTAAATTTAAATGTGCTATTTTTAGATTTTTAAGTTTGAACAATTTTAGCGGAAAAAAGAGCCGAAGTCGGATAGGTTTATTTGGTCTTAAAAGAAAGGACTGTTTTCGGGCTTTCATTTCATACATGTTACGTTTCACCTGAACCGAAAGCTCGACTACTGACAACGTTCAAAAAAAGGACAAAACCCCGATTTTTGCGTATTTTTATCCCCAAATTTTTGACAAATGTTAAGAGTTGCTAGGGGCAACGAGTACAACAAAGAAACCAAATACGGCACTAAACACGACTAAACATGCCCGGAGTTTGGAACACCACCTAGTTTAAAGTGCAAATAGCAGTTTAAGCGATTACAAGAACCCGGGACAAAATAGTCAACGTCGAGCACATGCAAAAATGAGCTAAATAAATTAATTGTGGAGTACTACCATATGGCATTATTCTCATTAAAATTTTGAGAGTATATCTTGATTTTAGTCCTTGGTTTAATTGTTGAAAATAAAGCTAATATATTTGAGAATTACTTGTTTCAAAAATTTTGGGAAAAATATCAGTTATTAAGCATTAATGCCCATAGCAACCAAACATGCTTATTTTTGAAAATATCGTCAATAACGTTATATTTTGTACATCTGGTTATGCTGTATGTAACGCTAACAACGTTAATAATTTCCCCGGAAGAAATAAAAATTACACAATATAGTATATTTCCCCGTATGTAAATCATAAAATTGTAATTTTTAGTCGGCTTGAATAGAAACGCAAGGCATTATAGCTTGCTATGCAAATGTTAAGCAAATTTTTGATGACGTGTTTCCATGGACGCCATTATTGCAGATTTTTTCACGGAAATCTTCCAAATTTTCACAAATATGTTTGAGATAGGCTAGAAATGACTTAAGCACAACAGAATACCAATTTTGTTACGAAAATACAAAATTTGATTCAAAACAAACAGGGAAAGAATCTAACGTTATTGCAGGAAAATGTCCAAAAAAAAGCTTGATCAGAAAAGGGCTTCCGTCTTTGAGCGTGCGTTACTATGGTAAAACATAAAAAAAAATCATAATATCCGGTATTACTCAAGTGGTTACATACTCAAGAAGAGAAAAATGCAACTCATGTTGAATTTTCAAAAAATGCAAAAGCATTATGGTAGTACTCCACAATTAGGATTTTTTCACAGTATTGTTTTCGTATGTGGCCCCTGTGAACTTTTTTGTTAAATGAAAATATTGATTCGTTTTGGTCTTTAAACAAGACAAATAAAAAATCTGGACCCGTTATATAAAAATTACGATCCACGGTTATTGTTTTAAAGAATAATTTCGAAAAAATCAATACCAATGGTCATAAAGCGTCGCTTCCGGCTGTGCATGGTGACCAGCGGATGGGCTTAAATTTAAATGTGCTATTTTTAGATTTTTAAGTTTGAACAATTTTAGCGGAAAAAAGAGCCGAAGTCGGATAGGTTTATTTGGTCTTAAAAGAAAGGACTGTTTTCGGGCTTTCATTTCATACATGTTACGTTTCACCTGAACCGAAAGCTCGACTACTGACAACGTTCAAAAAAAGGACAAAACCCCGATTTTTGCGTATTTTTATCCCCAAATTTTTGACAAATGTTAAGAGTTGCTAGGGGCAACGAGTACAACAAAGAAACCAAATACGGCACTAAACACGACTAAACATGCCCGGAGTTTGGAACACCACCTAGTTTAAAGTGCAAATAGCAGTTTAAGCGATTACAAGAACCCGGGACAAAATAGTCAACGTCGAGCACATGCAAAAATGAGCTAAATAAATTAATTGTGGAGTACTACCATATGGCATTATTCTCATTAAAATTTTGAGAGTATATCTTGATTTTAGTCCTTGGTTTAATTGTTGAAAATAAAGCTAATATATTTGAGAATTACTTGTTTCAAAAATTTTGGGAAAAATATCAGTTATTAAGCATTAATGCCCATAGCAACCAAACATGCTTATTTTTGAAAATATCGTCAATAACGTTATATTTTGTACATCTGGTTATGCTGTATGTAACGCTAACAACGTTAATAATTTCCCCGGAAGAAATAAAAATTACACAATATAGTATATTTCCCCGTATGTAAATCATAAAATTGTAATTTTTAGTCGGCTTGAATAGAAACGCAAGGCATTATAGCTTGCTATGCAAATGTTAAGCAAATTTTTGATGACGTGTTTCCATGGACGCCATTATTGCAGATTTTTTCACGGAAATCTTCCAAATTTTCACAAATATGTTTGAGATAGGCTAGAAATGACTTAAGCACAACAGAATACCAATTTTGTTACGAAAATACAAAATTTGATTCAAAACAAACAGGGAAAGAATCTAACGTTATTGCAGGAAAATGTCCAAAAAAAAGCTTGATCAGAAAAGGGCTTCCGTCTTTGAGCGTGCGTTACTATGGTAAAACATAAAAAAAAATCATAATATCCGGTATTACTCAAGTGGTTACATACTCAAGAAGAGAAAAATGCAACTCATGTTGAATTTTCAAAAAATGCAAAAGCATTATGGTAGTACTCCACAATTAGGATTTTTTCACAGTATTGTTTTCGTATGTGGCCCCTGTGAACTTTTTTGTTAAATGAAAATATTGATTCGTTTTGGTCTTTAAACAAGACAAATAAAAAATCTGGACCCGTTATATAAAAATTACGATCCACGGTTATTGTTTTAAAGAATAATTTCGAAAAAATCAATACCAATGGTCATAAAGCGTCGCTTCCGGCTGTGCATGGTGACCAGCGGATGGGCTTAAATTTAAATGTGCTATTTTTAGATTTTTAAGTTTGAACAATTTTAGCGGAAAAAAGAGCCGAAGTCGGATAGGTTTATTTGGTCTTAAAAGAAAGGACTGTTTTCGGGCTTTCATTTCATACATGTTACGTTTCACCTGAACCGAAAGCTCGACTACTGACAACGTTCAAAAAAAGGACAAAACCCCGATTTTTGCGTATTTTTATCCCCAAATTTTTGACAAATGTTAAGAGTTGCTAGGGGCAACGAGTACAACAAAGAAACCAAATACGGCACTAAACACGACTAAACATGCCCGGAGTTTGGAACACCACCTAGTTTAAAGTGCAAATAGCAGTTTAAGCGATTACAAGAACCCGGGACAAAATAGTCAACGTCGAGCACATGCAAAAATGAGCTAAATAAATTAATTGTGGAGTACTACCATATGGCATTATTCTCATTAAAATTTTGAGAGTATATCTTGATTTTAGTCCTTGGTTTAATTGTTGAAAATAAAGCTAATATATTTGAGAATTACTTGTTTCAAAAATTTTGGGAAAAATATCAGTTATTAAGCATTAATGCCCATAGCAACCAAACATGCTTATTTTTGAAAATATCGTCAATAACGTTATATTTTGTACATCTGGTTATGCTGTATGTAACGCTAACAACGTTAATAATTTCCCCGGAAGAAATAAAAATTACACAATATAGTATATTTCCCCGTATGTAAATCATAAAATTGTAATTTTTAGTCGGCTTGAATAGAAACGCAAGGCATTATAGCTTGCTATGCAAATGTTAAGCAAATTTTTGATGACGTGTTTCCATGGACGCCATTATTGCAGATTTTTTCACGGAAATCTTCCAAATTTTCACAAATATGTTTGAAATAGGCTAGAAATGACTTAAGCACAACAGAATACCAATTTTGTTACGAAAATACAAAATTTGATTCAAAACAAACAGGGAAAGAATCTAACGTTATTGCAGGAAAATGTCCAAAAAAAAGCTTGATCAGAAAAGGGCTTCCGTCTTTGAGCGTGCGTTACTATGGTAAAACATAAAAAAAAATCATAATATCCGGTATTACTCAAGTGGTTACATACTCAAGAAGAGAAAAATGCAACTCATGTTGAATTTTCAAAAAATGCAAAAGCATTATGGTAGTACTCCACAATTAGGATTTTTTCACAGTATTGTTTTCGTATGTGGCCCCTGTGAACTTTTTTGTTAAATGAAAATATTGATTCGTTTTGGTCTTTAAACAAGACAAATAAAAAATCTGGACCCGTTATATAAAAATTACGATCCACGGTTATTGTTTTAAAGAATAATTTCGAAAAAATCAATACCAATGGTCATAAAGCGTCGCTTCCGGCTGTGCATGGTGACCAGCGGATGGGCTTAAATTTAAATGTGCTATTTTTAGATTTTTAAGTTTGAACAATTTTAGCGGAAAAAAGAGCCGAAGTCGGATAGGTTTATTTGGTCTTAAAAGAAAGGACTGTTTTCGGGCTTTCATTTCATACATGTTACGTTTCACCTGAACCGAAAGCTCGACTACTGACAACGTTCAAAAAAAGGACAAAACCCCGATTTTTGCGTATTTTTATCCCCAAATTTTTGACAAATGTTAAGAGTTGCTAGGGGCAACGAGTACAACAAAGAAACCAAATACGGCACTAAACACGACTAAACATGCCCGGAGTTTGGAACACCACCTAGTTTAAAGTGCAAATAGCAGTTTAAGCGATTACAAGAACCCGGGACAAAATAGTCAACGTCGAGCACATGCAAAAATGAGCTAAATAAATTAATTGTGGAGTACTACCATATGGCATTATTCTCATTAAAATTTTGAGAGTATATCTTGATTTTAGTCCTTGGTTTAATTGTTGAAAATAAAGCTAATATATTTGAGAATTACTTGTTTCAAAAATTTTGGGAAAAATATCAGTTATTAAGCATTAATGCCCATAGCAACCAAACATGCTTATTTTTGAAAATATCGTCAATAACGTTATATTTTGTACATCTGGTTATGCTGTATGTAACGCTAACAACGTTAATAATTTCCCCGGAAGAAATAAAAATTACACAATATAGTATATTTCCCCGTATGTAAATCATAAAATTGTAATTTTTAGTCGGCTTGAATAGAAACGCAAGGCATTATAGCTTGCTATGCAAATGTTAAGCAAATTTTTGATGACGTGTTTCCATGGACGCCATTATTGCAGATTTTTTCACGGAAATCTTCCAAATTTTCACAAATATGTTTGAAATAGGCTAGAAATGACTTAAGCACAACAGAATACCAATTTTGTTACGAAAATACAAAATTTGATTCAAAACAAACAGGGAAAGAATCTAACGTTATTGCAGGAAAATGTCCAAAAAAAAGCTTGATCAGAAAAGGGCTTCCGTCTTTGAGCGTGCGTTACTATGGTAAAACATAAAAAAAAATCATAATATCCGGTATTACTCAAGTGGTTACATACTCAAGAAGAGAAAAATGCAACTCATGTTGAATTTTCAAAAAATGCAAAAGCATTATGGTAGTACTCCACAATTAGGATTTTTTCACAGTATTGTTTTCGTATGTGGCCCCTGTGAACTTTTTTGTTAAATGAAAATATTGATTCGTTTTGGTCTTTAAACAAGACAAATAAAAAATCTGGACCCGTTATATAAAAATTACGATCCACGGTTATTGTTTTAAAGAATAATTTCGAAAAAATCAATACCAATGGTCATAAAGCGTCGCTTCCGGCTGTGCATGGTGACCAGCGGATGGGCTTAAATTTAAATGTGCTATTTTTAGATTTTTAAGTTTGAACAATTTTAGCGGAAAAAAGAGCCGAAGTCGGATAGGTTTATTTGGTCTTAAAAGAAAGGACTGTTTTCGGGCTTTCATTTCATACATGTTACGTTTCACCTGAACCGAAAGCTCGACTACTGACAACGTTCAAAAAAAGGACAAAACCCCGATTTTTGCGTATTTTTATCCCCAAATTTTTGACAAATGTTAAGAGTTGCTAGGGGCAACGAGTACAACAAAGAAACCAAATACGGCACTAAACACGACTAAACATGCCCGGAGTTTGGAACACCACCTAGTTTAAAGTGCAAATAGCAGTTTAAGCGATTACAAGAACCCGGGACAAAATAGTCAACGTCGAGCACATGCAAAAATGAGCTAAATAAATTAATTGTGGAGTACTACCATATGGCATTATTCTCATTAAAATTTTGAGAGTATATCTTGATTTTAGTCCTTGGTTTAATTGTTGAAAATAAAGCTAATATATTTGAGAATTACTTGTTTCAAAAATTTTGGGAAAAATATCAGTTATTAAGCATTAATGCCCATAGCAACCAAACATGCTTATTTTTGAAAATATCGTCAATAACGTTATATTTTGTACATCTGGTTATGCTGTATGTAACGCTAACAACGTTAATAATTTCCCCGGAAGAAATAAAAATTACACAATATAGTATATTTCCCCGTATGTAAATCATAAAATTGTAATTTTTAGTCGGCTTGAATAGAAACGCAAGGCATTATAGCTTGCTATGCAAATGTTAAGCAAATTTTTGATGACGTGTTTCCATGGACGCCATTATTGCAGATTTTTTCACGGAAATCTTCCAAATTTTCACAAATATGTTTGAAATAGGCTAGAAATGACTTAAGCACAACAGAATACCAATTTTGTTACGAAAATACAAAATTTGATTCAAAACAAACAGGGAAAGAATCTAACGTTATTGCAGGAAAATGTCCAAAAAAAAGCTTGATCAGAAAAGGGCTTCCGTCTTTGAGCGTGCGTTACTATGGTAAAACATAAAAAAAAAATCATAATATCCGGTATTACTCAAGTGGTTACATACTCAAGAAGAGAAAAATGCAACTCATGTTGAATTTTCAAAAAATGCAAAAGCATTATGGTAGTACTCCACAATTAGGATTTTTTCACAGTATTGTTTTCGTATGTGGCCCCTGTGAACTTTTTTGTTAAATGAAAATATTGATTCGTTTTGGTCTTTAAACAAGACAAATAAAAAATCTGGACCCGTTATATAAAAATTACGATCCACGGTTATTGTTTTAAAGAATAATTTCGAAAAAATCAATACCAATGGTCATAAAGCGTCGCTTCCGGCTGTGCATGGTGACCAGCGGATGGGCTTAAATTTAAATGTGCTATTTTTAGATTTTTAAGTTTGAACAATTTTAGCGGAAAAAAGAGCCGAAGTCGGATAGGTTTATTTGGTCTTAAAAGAAAGGACTGTTTTCGGGCTTTCATTTCATACATGTTACGTTTCACCTGAACCGAAAGCTCGACTACTGACAACGTTCAAAAAAAGGACAAAACCCCGATTTTTGCGTATTTTTATCCCCAAATTTTTGACAAATGTTAAGAGTTGCTAGGGGCAACGAGTACAACAAAGAAACCAAATACGGCACTAAACACGACTAAACATGCCCGGAGTTTGGAACACCACCTAGTTTAAAGTGCAAATAGCAGTTTAAGCGATTACAAGAACCCGGGACAAAATAGTCAACGTCGAGCACATGCAAAAATGAGCTAAATAAATTAATTGTGGAGTACTACCATATGGCATTATTCTCATTAAAATTTTGAGAGTATATCTTGATTTTAGTCCTTGGTTTAATTGTTGAAAATAAAGCTAATATATTTGAGAATTACTTGTTTCAAAAATTTTGGGAAAAATATCAGTTATTAAGCATTAATGCCCATAGCAACCAAACATGCTTATTTTTGAAAATATCGTCAATAACGTTATATTTTGTACATCTGGTTATGCTGTATGTAACGCTAACAACGTTAATAATTTCCCCGGAAGAAATAAAAATTACACAATATAGTATATTTCCCCGTATGTAAATCATAAAATTGTAATTTTTAGTCGGCTTGAATAGAAACGCAAGGCATTATAGCTTGCTATGCAAATGTTAAGCAAATTTTTGATGACGTGTTTCCATGGACGCCATTATTGCAGATTTTTTCACGGAAATCTTCCAAATTTTCACAAATATGTTTGAAATAGGCTAGAAATGACTTAAGCACAACAGAATACCAATTTTGTTACGAAAATACAAAATTTGATTCAAAACAAACAGGGAAAGAATCTAACGTTATTGCAGGAAAATGTCCAAAAAAAAGCTTGATCAGAAAAGGGCTTCCGTCTTTGAGCGTGCGTTACTATGGTAAAACATAAAAAAAAATCATAATATCCGGTATTACTCAAGTGGTTACATACTCAAGAAGAGAAAAATGCAACTCATGTTGAATTTTCAAAAAATGCAAAAGCATTATGGTAGTACTCCACAATTAGGATTTTTTCACAGTATTGTTTTCGTATGTGGCCCCTGTGAACTTTTTTGTTAAATGAAAATATTGATTCGTTTTGGTCTTTAAACAAGACAAATAAAAAATCTGGACCCGTTATATAAAAATTACGATCCACGGTTATTGTTTTAAAGAATAATTTCGAAAAAATCAATACCAATGGTCATAAAGCGTCGCTTCCGGCTGTGCATGGTGACCAGCGGATGGGCTTAAATTTAAATGTGCTATTTTTAGATTTTTAAGTTTGAACAATTTTAGCGGAAAAAAGAGCCGAAGTCGGATAGGTTTATTTGGTCTTAAAAGAAAGGACTGTTTTCGGGCTTTCATTTCATACATGTTACGTTTCACCTGAACCGAAAGCTCGACTACTGACAACGTTCAAAAAAAGGACAAAACCCCGATTTTTGCGTATTTTTATCCCCAAATTTTTGACAAATGTTAAGAGTTGCTAGGGGCAACGAGTACAACAAAGAAACCAAATACGGCACTAAACACGACTAAACATGCCCGGAGTTTGGAACACCACCTAGTTTAAAGTGCAAATAGCAGTTTAAGCGATTACAAGAACCCGGGACAAAATAGTCAACGTCGAGCACATGCAAAAATGAGCTAAATAAATTAATTGTGGAGTACTACCATATGGCATTATTCTCATTAAAATTTTGAGAGTATATCTTGATTTTAGTCCTTGGTTTAATTGTTGAAAATAAAGCTAATATATTTGAGAATTACTTGTTTCAAAAATTTTGGGAAAAATATCAGTTATTAAGCATTAATGCCCATAGCAACCAAACATGCTTATTTTTGAAAATATCGTCAATAACGTTATATTTTGTACATCTGGTTATGCTGTATGTAACGCTAACAACGTTAATAATTTCCCCGGAAGAAATAAAAATTACACAATATAGTATATTTCCCCGTATGTAAATCATAAAATTGTAATTTTTAGTCGGCTTGAATAGAAACGCAAGGCATTATAGCTTGCTATGCAAATGTTAAGCAAATTTTTGATGACGTGTTTCCATGGACGCCATTATTGCAGATTTTTTCACGGAAATCTTCCAAATTTTCACAAATATGTTTGAAATAGGCTAGAAATGACTTAAGCACAACAGAATACCAATTTTGTTACGAAAATACAAAATTTGATTCAAAACAAACAGGGAAAGAATCTAACGTTATTGCAGGAAAATGTCCAAAAAAAAGCTTGATCAGAAAAGGGCTTCCGTCTTTGAGCGTGCGTTACTATGGTAAAACATAAAAAAAAAATCATAATATCCGGTATTACTCAAGTGGTTACATACTCAAGAAGAGAAAAATGCAACTCATGTTGAATTTTCAAAAAATGCAAAAGCATTATGGTAGTACTCCACAATTAGGATTTTTTCACAGTATTGTTTTCGTATGTGGCCCCTGTGAACTTTTTTGTTAAATGAAAATATTGATTCGTTTTGGTCTTTAAACAAGACAAATAAAAAATCTGGACCCGTTATATAAAAATTACGATCCACGGTTATTGTTTTAAAGAATAATTTCGAAAAAATCAATACCAATGGTCATAAAGCGTCGCTTCCGGCTGTGCATGGTGACCAGCGGATGGGCTTAAATTTAAATGTGCTATTTTTAGATTTTTAAGTTTGAACAATTTTAGCGGAAAAAAGAGCCGAAGTCGGATAGGTTTATTTGGTCTTAAAAGAAAGGACTGTTTTCGGGCTTTCATTTCATACATGTTACGTTTCACCTGAACCGAAAGCTCGACTACTGACAACGTTCAAAAAAAGGACAAAACCCCGATTTTTGCGTATTTTTATCCCCAAATTTTTGACAAATGTTAAGAGTTGCTAGGGGCAACGAGTACAACAAAGAAACCAAATACGGCACTAAACACGACTAAACATGCCCGGAGTTTGGAACACCACCTAGTTTAAAGTGCAAATAGCAGTTTAAGCGATTACAAGAACCCGGGACAAAATAGTCAACGTCGAGCACATGCAAAAATGAGCTAAATAAATTAATTGTGGAGTACTACCATATGGCATTATTCTCATTAAAATTTTGAGAGTATATCTTGATTTTAGTCCTTGGTTTAATTGTTGAAAATAAAGCTAATATATTTGAGAATTACTTGTTTCAAAAATTTTGGGAAAAATATCAGTTATTAAGCATTAATGCCCATAGCAACCAAACATGCTTATTTTTGAAAATATCGTCAATAACGTTATATTTTGTACATCTGGTTATGCTGTATGTAACGCTAACAACGTTAATAATTTCCCCGGAAGAAATAAAAATTACACAATATAGTATATTTCCCCGTATGTAAATCATAAAATTGTAATTTTTAGTCGGCTTGAATAGAAACGCAAGGCATTATAGCTTGCTATGCAAATGTTAAGCAAATTTTTGATGACGTGTTTCCATGGACGCCATTATTGCAGATTTTTTCACGGAAATCTTCCAAATTTTCACAAATATGTTTGAAATAGGCTAGAAATGACTTAAGCACAACAGAATACCAATTTTGTTACGAAAATACAAAATTTGATTCAAAACAAACAGGGAAAGAATCTAACGTTATTGCAGGAAAATGTCCAAAAAAAAGCTTGATCAGAAAAGGGCTTCCGTCTTTGAGCGTGCGCTACTATGGTAAAACATAAAAAAAAATCATAATATCCGGTATTACTCAAGTGGTTACATACTCAAGAAGAGAAAAATGCAACTCATGTTGAATTTTCAAAAAATGCAAAAGCATTATGGTAGTACTCCACAATTAGGATTTTTTCACAGTATTGTTTTCGTATGTGGCCCCTGTGAACTTTTTTGTTAAATGAAAATATTGATTCGTTTTGGTCTTTAAACAAGACAAATAAAAAATCTGGACCCGTTATATAAAAATTACGATCCACGGTTATTGTTTTAAAGAATAATTTCGAAAAAATCAATACCAATGGTCATAAAGCGTCGCTTCCGGCTGTGCATGGTGACCAGCGGATGGGCTTAAATTTAAATGTGCTATTTTTAGATTTTTAAGTTTGAACAATTTTAGCGGAAAAAAGAGCCGAAGTCGGATAGGTTTATTTGGTCTTAAAAGAAAGGACTGTTTTCGGGCTTTCATTTCATACATGTTACGTTTCACCTGAACCGAAAGCTCGACTACTGACAACGTTCAAAAAAAGGACAAAACCCCGATTTTTGCGTATTTTTATCCCCAAATTTTTGACAAATGTTAAGAGTTGCTAGGGGCAACGAGTACAACAAAGAAACCAAATACGGCACTAAACACGACTAAACATGCCCGGAGTTTGGAACACCACCTAGTTTAAAGTGCAAATAGCAGTTTAAGCGATTACAAGAACCCGGGACAAAATAGTCAACGTCGAGCACATGCAAAAATGAGCTAAATAAATTAATTGTGGAGTACTACCATATGGCATTATTCTCATTAAAATTTTGAGAGTATATCTTGATTTTAGTCCTTGGTTTAATTGTTGAAAATAAAGCTAATATATTTGAGAATTACTTGTTTCAAAAATTTTGGGAAAAATATCAGTTATTAAGCATTAATGCCCATAGCAACCAAACATGCTTATTTTTGAAAATATCGTCAATAACGTTATATTTTGTACATCTGGTTATGCTGTATGTAACGCTAACAACGTTAATAATTTCCCCGGAAGAAATAAAAATTACACAATATAGTATATTTCCCCGTATGTAAATCATAAAATTGTAATTTTTAGTCGGCTTGAATAGAAACGCAAGGCATTATAGCTTGCTATGCAAATGTTAAGCAAATTTTTGATGACGTGTTTCCATGGACGCCATTATTGCAGATTTTTTCACGGAAATCTTCCAAATTTTCACAAATATGTTTGAAATAGGCTAGAAATGACTTAAGCACAACAGAATACCAATTTTGTTACGAAAATACAAAATTTGATTCAAAACAAACAGGGAAAGAATCTAACGTTATTGCAGGAAAATGTCCAAAAAAAAGCTTGATCAGAAAAGGGCTTCCGTCTTTGAGCGTGCGTTACTATGGTAAAACATAAAAAAAAAATCATAATATCCGGTATTACTCAAGTGGTTACATACTCAAGAAGAGAAAAATGCAACTCATGTTGAATTTTCAAAAAATGCAAAAGCATTATGGTAGTACTCCACAATTAGGATTTTTTCACAGTATTGTTTTCGTATGTGGCCCCTGTGAACTTTTTTGTTAAATGAAAATATTGATTCGTTTTGGTCTTTAAACAAGACAAATAAAAAATCTGGACCCGTTATATAAAAATTACGATCCACGGTTATTGTTTTAAAGAATAATTTCGAAAAAATCAATACCAATGGTCATAAAGCGTCGCTTCCGGCTGTGCATGGTGACCAGCGGATGGGCTTAAATTTAAATGTGCTATTTTTAGATTTTTAAGTTTGAACAATTTTAGCGGAAAAAAGAACCGAAGTCGGATAGGTTTATTTGGTCTTAAAAGAAAGGACTGTTTTCGGGCTTTCATTTCATACATGTTACGTTTCACCTGAACCGAAAGCTCGACTACTGACAACGTTCAAAAAAAGGACAAAACCCCGATTTTTGCGTATTTTTATCCCCAAATTTTTGACAAATGTTAAGAGTTGCTAGGGGCAACGAGTACAACAAAGAAACCAAATACGGCACTAAACACGACTAAACATGCCCGGAGTTTGGAACACCACCTAGTTTAAAGTGCAAATAGCAGTTTAAGCGATTACAAGAACCCGGGACAAAATAGTCAACGTCGAGCACATGCAAAAATGAGCTAAATAAATTAATTGTGGAGTACTACCATATGGCATTATTCTCATTAAAATTTTGAGAGTATATCTTGATTTTAGTCCTTGGTTTAATTGTTGAAAATAAAGCTAATATATTTGAGAATTACTTGTTTCAAAAATTTTGGGAAAAATATCAGTTATTAAGCATTAATGCCCATAGCAACCAAACATGCTTATTTTTGAAAATATCGTCAATAACGTTATATTTTGTACATCTGGTTATGCTGTATGTAACGCTAACAACGTTAATAATTTCCCCGGAAGAAATAAAAATTACACAATATAGTATATTTCCCCGTATGTAAATCATAAAATTGTAATTTTTAGTCGGCTTGAATAGAAACGCAAGGCATTATAGCTTGCTATGCAAATGTTAAGCAAATTTTTGATGACGTGTTTCCATGGACGCCATTATTGCAGATTTTTTCACGGAAATCTTCCAAATTTTCACAAATATGTTTGAAATAGGCTAGAAATGACTTAAGCACAACAGAATACCAATTTTGTTACGAAAATACAAAATTTGATTCAAAACAAACAGGGAAAGAATCTAACGTTATTGCAGGAAAATGTCCAAAAAAAAGCTTGATCAGAAAAGGGCTTCCGTCTTTGAGCGTGCGCTACTATGGTAAAACATAAAAAAAAATCATAATATCCGGTATTACTCAAGTGGTTACATACTCAAGAAGAGAAAAATGCAACTCATGTTGAATTTTCAAAAAATGCAAAAGCATTATGGTAGTACTCCACAATTAGGATTTTTTCACAGTATTGTTTTCGTATGTGGCCCCTGTGAACTTTTTTGTTAAATGAAAATATTGATTCGTTTTGGTCTTTAAACAAGACAAATAAAAAATCTGGACCCGTTATATAAAAATTACGATCCACGGTTATTGTTTTAAAGAATAATTTCGAAAAAATCAATACCAATGGTCATAAAGCGTCGCTTCCGGCTGTGCATGGTGACCAGCGGATGGGCTTAAATTTAAATGTGCTATTTTTAGATTTTTAAGTTTGAACAATTTTAGCGGAAAAAAGAGCCGAAGTCGGATAGGTTTATTTGGTCTTAAAAGAAAGGACTGTTTTCGGGCTTTCATTTCATACATGTTACGTTTCACCTGAACCGAAAGCTCGACTACTGACAACGTTCAAAAAAAGGACAAAACCCCGATTTTTGCGTATTTTTATCCCCAAATTTTTGACAAATGTTAAGAGTTGCTAGGGGCAACGAGTACAACAAAGAAACCAAATACGGCACTAAACACGACTAAACATGCCCGGAGTTTGGAACACCACCTAGTTTAAAGTGCAAATAGCAGTTTAAGCGATTACAAGAACCCGGGACAAAATAGTCAACGTCGAGCACATGCAAAAATGAGCTAAATAAATTAATTGTGGAGTACTACCATATGGCATTATTCTCATTAAAATTTTGAGAGTATATCTTGATTTTAGTCCTTGGTTTAATTGTTGAAAATAAAGCTAATATATTTGAGAATTACTTGTTTCAAAAATTTTGGGAAAAATATCAGTTATTAAGCATTAATGCCCATAGCAACCAAACATGCTTATTTTTGAAAATATCGTCAATAACGTTATATTTTGTACATCTGGTTATGCTGTATGTAACGCTAACAACGTTAATAATTTCCCCGGAAGAAATAAAAATTACACAATATAGTATATTTCCCCGTATGTAAATCATAAAATTGTAATTTTTAGTCGGCTTGAATAGAAACGCAAGGCATTATAGCTTGCTATGCAAATGTTAAGCAAATTTTTGATGACGTGTTTCCATGGACGCCATTATTGCAGATTTTTTCACGGAAATCTTCCAAATTTTCACAAATATGTTTGAAATAGGCTAGAAATGACTTAAGCACAACAGAATACCAATTTTGTTACGAAAATACAAAATTTGATTCAAAACAAACAGGGAAAGAATCTAACGTTATTGCAGGAAAATGTCCAAAAAAAAGCTTGATCAGAAAAGGGCTTCCGTCTTTGAGCGTGCGTTACTATGGTAAAACATAAAAAAAAAATCATAATATCCGGTATTACTCAAGTGGTTACATACTCAAGAAGAGAAAAATGCAACTCATGTTGAATTTTCAAAAAATGCAAAAGCATTATGGTAGTACTCCACAATTAGGATTTTTTCACAGTATTGTTTTCGTATGTGGCCCCTGTGAACTTTTTTGTTAAATGAAAATATTGATTCGTTTTGGTCTTTAAACAAGACAAATAAAAAATCTGGACCCGTTATATAAAAATTACGATCCACGGTTATTGTTTTAAAGAATAATTTCGAAAAAATCAATACCAATGGTCATAAAGCGTCGCTTCCGGCTGTGCATGGTGACCAGCGGATGGGCTTAAATTTAAATGTGCTATTTTTAGATTTTTAAGTTTGAACAATTTTAGCGGAAAAAAGAGCCGAAGTCGGATAGGTTTATTTGGTCTTAAAAGAAAGGACTGTTTTCGGGCTTTCATTTCATACATGTTACGTTTCACCTGAACCGAAAGCTCGACTACTGACAACGTTCAAAAAAAGGACAAAACCCCGATTTTTGCGTATTTTTATCCCCAAATTTTTGACAAATGTTAAGAGTTGCTAGGGGCAACGAGTACAACAAAGAAACCAAATACGGCACTAAACACGACTAAACATGCCCGGAGTTTGGAACACCACCTAGTTTAAAGTGCAAATAGCAGTTTAAGCGATTACAAGAACCCGGGACAAAATAGTCAACGTCGAGCACATGCAAAAATGAGCTAAATAAATTAATTGTGGAGTACTACCATATGGCATTATTCTCATTAAAATTTTGAGAGTATATCTTGATTTTAGTCCTTGGTTTAATTGTTGAAAATAAAGCTAATATATTTGAGAATTACTTGTTTCAAAAATTTTGGGAAAAATATCAGTTATTAAGCATTAATGCCCATAGCAACCAAACATGCTTATTTTTGAAAATATCGTCAATAACGTTATATTTTGTACATCTGGTTATGCTGTATGTAACGCTAACAACGTTAATAATTTCCCCGGAAGAAATAAAAATTACACAATATAGTATATTTCCCCGTATGTAAATCATAAAATTGTAATTTTTAGTCGGCTTGAATAGAAACGCAAGGCATTATAGCTTGCTATGCAAATGTTAAGCAAATTTTTGATGACGTGTTTCCATGGACGCCATTATTGCAGATTTTTTCACGGAAATCTTCCAAATTTTCACAAATATGTTTGAAATAGGCTAGAAATGACTTAAGCACAACAGAATACCAATTTTGTTACGAAAATACAAAATTTGATTCAAAACAAACAGGGAAAGAATCTAACGTTATTGCAGGAAAATGTCCAAAAAAAAGCTTGATCAGAAAAGGGCTTCCGTCTTTGAGCGTGCGTTACTATGGTAAAACATAAAAAAAAATCATAATATCCGGTATTACTCAAGTGGTTACATACTCAAGAAGAGAAAAATGCAACTCATGTTGAATTTTCAAAAAATGCAAAAGCATTATGGTAGTACTCCACAATTAGGATTTTTTCACAGTATTGTTTTCGTATGTGGCCCCTGTGAACTTTTTTGTTAAATGAAAATATTGATTCGTTTTGGTCTTTAAACAAGACAAATAAAAAATCTGGACCCGTTATATAAAAATTACGATCCACGGTTATTGTTTTAAAGAATAATTTCGAAAAAATCAATACCAATGGTCATAAAGCGTCGCTTCCGGCTGTGCATGGTGACCAGCGGATGGGCTTAAATTTAAATGTGCTATTTTTAGATTTTTAAGTTTGAACAATTTTAGCGGAAAAAAGAGCCGAAGTCGGATAGGTTTATTTGGTCTTAAAAGAAAGGACTGTTTTCGGGCTTTCATTTCATACATGTTACGTTTCACCTGAACCGAAAGCTCGACTACTGACAACGTTCAAAAAAAGGACAAAACCCCGATTTTTGCGTATTTTTATCCCCAAATTTTTGACAAATGTTAAGAGTTGCTAGGGGCAACGAGTACAACAAAGAAACCAAATACGGCACTAAACACGACTAAACATGCCCGGAGTTTGGAACACCACCTAGTTTAAAGTGCAAATAGCAGTTTAAGCGATTACAAGAACCCGGGACAAAATAGTCAACGTCGAGCACATGCAAAAATGAGCTAAATAAATTAATTGTGGAGTACTACCATATGGCATTATTCTCATTAAAATTTTGAGAGTATATCTTGATTTTAGTCCTTGGTTTAATTGTTGAAAATAAAGCTAATATATTTGAGAATTACTTGTTTCAAAAATTTTGGGAAAAATATCAGTTATTAAGCATTAATGCCCATAGCAACCAAACATGCTTATTTTTGAAAATATCGTCAATAACGTTATATTTTGTACATCTGGTTATGCTGTATGTAACGCTAACAACGTTAATAATTTCCCCGGAAGAAATAAAAATTACACAATATAGTATATTTCCCCGTATGTAAATCATAAAATTGTAATTTTTAGTCGGCTTGAATAGAAACGCAAGGCATTATAGCTTGCTATGCAAATGTTAAGCAAATTTTTGATGACGTGTTTCCATGGACGCCATTATTGCAGATTTTTTCACGGAAATCTTCCAAATTTTCACAAATATGTTTGAAATAGGCTAGAAATGACTTAAGCACAACAGAATACCAATTTTGTTACGAAAATACAAAATTTGATTCAAAACAAACAGGGAAAGAATCTAACGTTATTGCAGGAAAATGTCCAAAAAAAAGCTTGATCAGAAAAGGGCTTCCGTCTTTGAGCGTGCGTTACTATGGTAAAACATAAAAAAAAATCATAATATCCGGTATTACTCAAGTGGTTACATACTCAAGAAGAGAAAAATGCAACTCATGTTGAATTTTCAAAAAATGCAAAAGCATTATGGTAGTACTCCACAATTAGGATTTTTTCACAGTATTGTTTTCGTATGTGGCCCCTGTGAACTTTTTTGTTAAATGAAAATATTGATTCGTTTTGGTCTTTAAACAAGACAAATAAAAAATCTGGACCCGTTATATAAAAATTACGATCCACGGTTATTGTTTTAAAGAATAATTTCGAAAAAATCAATACCAATGGTCATAAAGCGTCGCTTCCGGCTGTGCATGGTGACCAGCGGATGGGCTTAAATTTAAATGTGCTATTTTTAGATTTTTAAGTTTGAACAATTTTAGCGGAAAAAAGAGCCGAAGTCGGATAGGTTTATTTGGTCTTAAAAGAAAGGACTGTTTTCGGGCTTTCATTTCATACATGT
>CAXARO010001832.1:0-28480 GCA_963971305.1 Arcuatula senhousia
GGGGGGGCTATTTCATACATGTAAGTTATTGCGCATACATGTAAGTACAAAAATTGGGGGGAGGGGGGGGGGCTTCAGTTTTTAGTTTATTTTCTTTGTTACTATATATAGCGACACTTTGTTATTTGTAGGTTTCTATGGTGTCGCGCGCGCTCTACGTCATATTTGAATAAAACTACGACTCTGTTTTTTTAAAATCTCAGTCGAGGATTGAATGTTGACCAGTACACTTCAATTTTATTTCATTCCTATAAGTGTTACTATATGGAATACATGGTCGTCGCGCCTGAGTAACTTCATAATTGAAAGCACCTGTTTATAGGAAATTATGACAATTGTTGTAAGCGAAGTGACCGACATTTAAAACAGTAAAAATTGTCTTGAACTGGGATTATTCTTGTGAATTAAAGTGGATTTTAGTGATTTCATTCCATTTTAAAATCAGGAAACACGTTTCTATAGGAAAATCGCAAGACATAAGGCAGGAATTTGTGTGTTTTACGGGACTGCAGAAAACTTTAATTTTGAAAAACTCATAAACCAGAGGACATTTTTGTAAACGGGGACTTTTAGTGCATACATTTGGCTAGGATATTAGCTAGTTTTGACAGCATTTTGGCACTTCCGGTGCATTTGACAAAAGTACAAAGAGGGGTCAAGTTACGTTTTTTGAAATTTCGGAAAATTAGGAAAAAAATTTGTATAAAAAAAAATAAGGGGACCCAGCTGGAATGTTTGACAGATTTCAGTCGGGCACATTTTTACGGAGAGGGGGCACCAAAAATTTCCGCACGGAAAAGTTTATTTTTGGCTAAATTAGCGATTTTTGAGTAAAAACCAGAAAGGGGCGTAACTTCAAAACGGGGCCAGGTACAGACTTTATTTTTAGCTACAACGCGAAAGCTCATTATTCTCAGCAACTGTGCAAAATTTCAGCTCGATCGGTTGAACGATGTAGGAGTTTATCTGATAACAAGATTTCATAAAAAAAAGCCCGCGGGGGCATAACTCAAAAACTGGGCTAGGTACGAGCTTCCAGGGTGAGCTGTGCTTGTGTTTGAAGTAGTTCTAGCAGTGCTCCAAATTTCAGCCAAATCCGTTCAGAAATGGCGAAACCATTATTTTTTTTAAGTCTAAGTGTTGTTGAAGAAGAATTGGAATAAGAATATTATACGTCAGTTGCTCATAGAAAAAAAATAAGTAGGTTTTTTTTCACATTTTAGAGGACTATTTCCGCCATTTTCACCGAGTCTTAAAGGATGTTACGTCATTTACATGTTTGTATGTCTGTCTGTCCGTCCGTCCGTATTTTTTGTTTTTTGTATGTTTTTTTTTATACTTTCGTTTTGTTTGTTTTTCAAATAACTTTTCATGTTTGTTTTTGTTTCTTTTACATGACAAAACAATTTTTGAGGGGGGGGGGGCTATTTCATACATGTAAGTTATTGCGCATACATGTAAGTACAAAAATTGGGGGGAGGGGGGGGGGCTTCAGTTTTTAGTTTATTTTCTTTGTTACTATATATAGCGACACTTTGTTATTTGTAGGTTTCTATGGTGTCGCGCGCGCTCTACGTCATATTTGAATAAAACTACGACTCTGTTTTTTTAAAATCTCAGTCGAGGATTGAATGTTGACCAGTACACTTCAATTTTATTTCATTCCTATAAGTGTTACTATATGGAATACATGGTCGTCGCGCCTGAGTAACTTCATAATTGAAAGCACCTGTTTATAGGAAATTATGACAATTGTTGTAAGCGAAGTGACCGACATTTAAAACAGTAAAAATTGTCTTGAACTGGGATTATTCTTGTGAATTAAAGTGGATTTTAGTGATTTCATTCCATTTTAAAATCAGGAAACACGTTTCTATAGGAAAATCGCAAGACATAAGGCAGGAATTTGTGTGTTTTACGGGACTGCAGAAAACTTTAATTTTGAAAAACTCATAAACCAGAGGACATTTTTGTAAACGGGGACTTTTAGTGCATACATTTGGCTAGGATATTAGCTAGTTTTGACAGCATTTTGGCACTTCCGGTGCATTTGACAAAAGTACAAAGAGGGGTCAAGTTACGTTTTTTGAAATTTCGGAAAATTAGGAAAAAAATTTGTATAAAAAAAAATAAGGGGACCCAGCTGGAATGTTTGACAGATTTCAGTCGGGCACATTTTTACGGAGAGGGGGCACCAAAAATTTCCGCACGGAAAAGTTTATTTTTGGCTAAATTAGCGATTTTTGAGTAAAAACCAGAAAGGGGCGTAACTTCAAAACGGGGCCAGGTACAGACTTTATTTTTAGCTACAACGCGAAAGCTCATTATTCTCAGCAACTGTGCAAAATTTCAGCTCGATCGGTTGAACGATGTAGGAGTTTATCTGATAACAAGATTTCATAAAAAAAAGCCCGCGGGGGCATAACTCAAAAACTGGGCTAGGTACGAGCTTCCAGGGTGAGCTGTGCTTGTGTTTGAAGTAGTTCTAGCAGTGCTCCAAATTTCAGCCAAATCCGTTCAGAAATGGCGAAACCATTATTTTTTTTAAGTCTAAGTGTTGTTGAAGAAGAATTGGAATAAGAATATTATACGTCAGTTGCTCATAGAAAAAAAATAAGTAGGTTTTTTTTCACATTTTAGAGGACTATTTCCGCCATTTTCACCGAGTCTTAAAGGATGTTACGTCATTTACATGTTTGTATGTCTGTCTGTCCGTCCGTCCGTATTTTTTGTTTTTTGTATGTTTTTTTTTATACTTTCGTTTTGTTTGTTTTTCAAATAACTTTTCATGTTTGTTTTTGTTTCTTTTACATGACAAAACAATTTTTGAGGGGGGGGGGGCTATTTCATACATGTAAGTTATTGCGCATACATGTAAGTACAAAAATTGGGGGGAGGGGGGGGGGCTTCAGTTTTTAGTTTATTTTCTTTGTTACTATATATAGCGACACTTTGTTATTTGTAGGTTTCTATGGTGTCGCGCGCGCTCTACGTCATATTTGAATAAAACTACGACTCTGTTTTTTTAAAATCTCAGTCGAGGATTGAATGTTGACCAGTACACTTCAATTTTATTTCATTCCTATAAGTGTTACTATATGGAATACATGGTCGTCGCGCCTGAGTAACTTCATAATTGAAAGCACCTGTTTATAGGAAATTATGACAATTGTTGTAAGCGAAGTGACCGACATTTAAAACAGTAAAAATTGTCTTGAACTGGGATTATTCTTGTGAATTAAAGTGGATTTTAGTGATTTCATTCCATTTTAAAATCAGGAAACACGTTTCTATAGGAAAATCGCAAGACATAAGGCAGGAATTTGTGTGTTTTACGGGACTGCAGAAAACTTTAATTTTGAAAAACTCATAAACCAGAGGACATTTTTGTAAACGGGGACTTTTAGTGCATACATTTGGCTAGGATATTAGCTAGTTTTGACAGCATTTTGGCACTTCCGGTGCATTTGACAAAAGTACAAAGAGGGGTCAAGTTACGTTTTTTGAAATTTCGGAAAATTAGGAAAAAAATTTGTATAAAAAAAAATAAGGGGACCCAGCTGGAATGTTTGACAGATTTCAGTCGGGCACATTTTTACGGAGAGGGGGCACCAAAAATTTCCGCACGGAAAAGTTTATTTTTGGCTAAATTAGCGATTTTTGAGTAAAAACCAGAAAGGGGCGTAACTTCAAAACGGGGCCAGGTACAGACTTTATTTTTAGCTACAACGCGAAAGCTCATTATTCTCAGCAACTGTGCAAAATTTCAGCTCGATCGGTTGAACGATGTAGGAGTTTATCTGATAACAAGATTTCATAAAAAAAAGCCCGCGGGGGCATAACTCAAAAACTGGGCTAGGTACGAGCTTCCAGGGTGAGCTGTGCTTGTGTTTGAAGTAGTTCTAGCAGTGCTCCAAATTTCAGCCAAATCCGTTCAGAAATGGCGAAACCATTATTTTTTTTAAGTCTAAGTGTTGTTGAAGAAGAATTGGAATAAGAATATTATACGTCAGTTGCTCATAGAAAAAAAATAAGTAGGTTTTTTTTCACATTTTAGAGGACTATTTCCGCCATTTTCACCGAGTCTTAAAGGATGTTACGTCATTTACATGTTTGTATGTCTGTCTGTCCGTCCGTCCGTATTTTTTGTTTTTTGTATGTTTTTTTTTATACTTTCGTTTTGTTTGTTTTTCAAATAACTTTTCATGTTTGTTTTTGTTTCTTTTACATGACAAAACAATTTTTGAGGGGGGGGGGGCTATTTCATACATGTAAGTTATTGCGCATACATGTAAGTACAAAAATTGGGGGGAGGGGGGGGGGCTTCAGTTTTTAGTTTATTTTCTTTGTTACTATATATAGCGACACTTTGTTATTTGTAGGTTTCTATGGTGTCGCGCGCGCTCTACGTCATATTTGAATAAAACTACGACTCTGTTTTTTTAAAATCTCAGTCGAGGATTGAATGTTGACCAGTACACTTCAATTTTATTTCATTCCTATAAGTGTTACTATATGGAATACATGGTCGTCGCGCCTGAGTAACTTCATAATTGAAAGCACCTGTTTATAGGAAATTATGACAATTGTTGTAAGCGAAGTGACCGACATTTAAAACAGTAAAAATTGTCTTGAACTGGGATTATTCTTGTGAATTAAAGTGGATTTTAGTGATTTCATTCCATTTTAAAATCAGGAAACACGTTTCTATAGGAAAATCGCAAGACATAAGGCAGGAATTTGTGTGTTTTACGGGACTGCAGAAAACTTTAATTTTGAAAAACTCATAAACCAGAGGACATTTTTGTAAACGGGGACTTTTAGTGCATACATTTGGCTAGGATATTAGCTAGTTTTGACAGCATTTTGGCACTTCCGGTGCATTTGACAAAAGTACAAAGAGGGGTCAAGTTACGTTTTTTGAAATTTCGGAAAATTAGGAAAAAAATTTGTATAAAAAAAAATAAGGGGACCCAGCTGGAATGTTTGACAGATTTCAGTCGGGCACATTTTTACGGAGAGGGGGCACCAAAAATTTCCGCACGGAAAAGTTTATTTTTGGCTAAATTAGCGATTTTTGAGTAAAAACCAGAAAGGGGCGTAACTTCAAAACGGGGCCAGGTACAGACTTTATTTTTAGCTACAACGCGAAAGCTCATTATTCTCAGCAACTGTGCAAAATTTCAGCTCGATCGGTTGAACGATGTAGGAGTTTATCTGATAACAAGATTTCATAAAAAAAAGCCCGCGGGGGCATAACTCAAAAACTGGGCTAGGTACGAGCTTCCAGGGTGAGCTGTGCTTGTGTTTGAAGTAGTTCTAGCAGTGCTCCAAATTTCAGCCAAATCCGTTCAGAAATGGCGAAACCATTATTTTTTTTAAGTCTAAGTGTTGTTGAAGAAGAATTGGAATAAGAATATTATACGTCAGTTGCTCATAGAAAAAAAATAAGTAGGTTTTTTTTCACATTTTAGAGGACTATTTCCGCCATTTTCACCGAGTCTTAAAGGATGTTACGTCATTTACATGTTTGTATGTCTGTCTGTCCGTCCGTCCGTATTTTTTGTTTTTTGTATGTTTTTTTTTATACTTTCGTTTTGTTTGTTTTTCAAATAACTTTTCATGTTTGTTTTTGTTTCTTTTACATGACAAAACAATTTTTGAGGGGGGGGGGCTATTTCATACATGTAAGTTATTGCGCATACATGTAAGTACAAAAATTGGGGGGAGGGGGGGGGGGCTTCAGTTTTTAGTTTATTTTCTTTGTTACTATATATAGCGACACTTTGTTATTTGTAGGTTTCTATGGTGTCGCGCGCGCTCTACGTCATATTTGAATAAAACTACGACTCTGTTTTTTTAAAATCTCAGTCGAGGATTGAATGTTGACCAGTACACTTCAATTTTATTTCATTCCTATAAGTGTTACTATATGGAATACATGGTCGTCGCGCCTGAGTAACTTCATAATTGAAAGCACCTGTTTATAGGAAATTATGACAATTGTTGTAAGCGAAGTGACCGACATTTAAAACAGTAAAAATTGTCTTGAACTGGGATTATTCTTGTGAATTAAAGTGGATTTTAGTGATTTCATTCCATTTTAAAATCAGGAAACACGTTTCTATAGGAAAATCGCAAGACATAAGGCAGGAATTTGTGTGTTTTACGGGACTGCAGAAAACTTTAATTTTGAAAAACTCATAAACCAGAGGACATTTTTGTAAACGGGGACTTTTAGTGCATACATTTGGCTAGGATATTAGCTAGTTTTGACAGCATTTTGGCACTTCCGGTGCATTTGACAAAAGTACAAAGAGGGGTCAAGTTACGTTTTTTGAAATTTCGGAAAATTAGGAAAAAAATTTGTATAAAAAAAAATAAGGGGACCCAGCTGGAATGTTTGACAGATTTCAGTCGGGCACATTTTTACGGAGAGGGGGCACCAAAAATTTCCGCACGGAAAAGTTTATTTTTGGCTAAATTAGCGATTTTTGAGTAAAAACCAGAAAGGGGCGTAACTTCAAAACGGGGCCAGGTACAGACTTTATTTTTAGCTACAACGCGAAAGCTCATTATTCTCAGCAACTGTGCAAAATTTCAGCTCGATCGGTTGAACGATGTAGGAGTTTATCTGATAACAAGATTTCATAAAAAAAAGCCCGCGGGGGCATAACTCAAAAACTGGGCTAGGTACGAGCTTCCAGGGTGAGCTGTGCTTGTGTTTGAAGTAGTTCTAGCAGTGCTCCAAATTTCAGCCAAATCCGTTCAGAAATGGCGAAACCATTATTTTTTTTAAGTCTAAGTGTTGTTGAAGAAGAATTGGAATAAGAATATTATACGTCAGTTGCTCATAGAAAAAAAATAAGTAGGTTTTTTTTCACATTTTAGAGGACTATTTCCGCCATTTTCACCGAGTCTTAAAGGATGTTACGTCATTTACATGTTTGTATGTCTGTCTGTCCGTCCGTCCGTATTTTTTGTTTTTTGTATGTTTTTTTTTATACTTTCGTTTTGTTTGTTTTTCAAATAACTTTTCATGTTTGTTTTTGTTTCTTTTACATGACAAAACAATTTTTGAGGGGGGGGGGCTATTTCATACATGTAAGTTATTGCGCATACATGTAAGTACAAAAATTGGGGGGAGGGGGGGGGCTTCAGTTTTTAGTTTATTTTCTTTGTTACTATATATAGCGACACTTTGTTATTTGTAGGTTTCTATGGTGTCGCGCGCGCTCTACGTCATATTTGAATAAAACTACGACTCTGTTTTTTTAAAATCTCAGTCGAGGATTGAATGTTGACCAGTACACTTCAATTTTATTTCATTCCTATAAGTGTTACTATATGGAATACATGGTCGTCGCGCCTGAGTAACTTCATAATTGAAAGCACCTGTTTATAGGAAATTATGACAATTGTTGTAAGCGAAGTGACCGACATTTAAAACAGTAAAAATTGTCTTGAACTGGGATTATTCTTGTGAATTAAAGTGGATTTTAGTGATTTCATTCCATTTTAAAATCAGGAAACACGTTTCTATAGGAAAATCGCAAGACATAAGGCAGGAATTTGTGTGTTTTACGGGACTGCAGAAAACTTTAATTTTGAAAAACTCATAAACCAGAGGACATTTTTGTAAACGGGGACTTTTAGTGCATACATTTGGCTAGGATATTAGCTAGTTTTGACAGCATTTTGGCACTTCCGGTGCATTTGACAAAAGTACAAAGAGGGGTCAAGTTACGTTTTTTGAAATTTCGGAAAATTAGGAAAAAAATTTGTATAAAAAAAAATAAGGGGACCCAGCTGGAATGTTTGACAGATTTCAGTCGGGCACATTTTTACGGAGAGGGGGCACCAAAAATTTCCGCACGGAAAAGTTTATTTTTGGCTAAATTAGCGATTTTTGAGTAAAAACCAGAAAGGGGCGTAACTTCAAAACGGGGCCAGGTACAGACTTTATTTTTAGCTACAACGCGAAAGCTCATTATTCTCAGCAACTGTGCAAAATTTCAGCTCGATCGGTTGAACGATGTAGGAGTTTATCTGATAACAAGATTTCATAAAAAAAAGCCCGCGGGGGCATAACTCAAAAACTGGGCTAGGTACGAGCTTCCAGGGTGAGCTGTGCTTGTGTTTGAAGTAGTTCTAGCAGTGCTCCAAATTTCAGCCAAATCCGTTCAGAAATGGCGAAACCATTATTTTTTTTAAGTCTAAGTGTTGTTGAAGAAGAATTGGAATAAGAATATTAAAAAGTCATTTGTTCAGAGAACAAATGTGAGGTCTTTCCCTGTCTTATGTTTTTGTTATGTTATTTTATACAAGTACTAAAGACATTTGAGTCACTTTGTTTATGACAAGATGTTGCCAATTATTGTGATATAGGCTCCAGAATGAAGATCAGGAGGCCTAGAGTAAGAAAAAGTATGGTTGCTAAGGACTTTTATGTCGGTTGCTATGGACTAAATGTCACTTCCGGTTGGAAAAACTTACATCTAAACTCAGAAAGTAGTCTAGTTTAAGAATATGTATGGTTGCTATGGACTTTTCATTAAGGTAACCTTGTTGCTAGGGAATGACCTTGACCCATGATCTTTGACCTTGGACTCAAATTGTAGCTCTTTGCATTCTGATTCATGTAAGTATACATGTTTACTATACTATCTGTTATGGTTTTCAAGTTATGGGCAAAAAACGTGTTTCGCGAAACTTGTTTTGGCCGCCATTTTGAAACCGGTCAACCGAATCATGTACTGTTTGGACTCAAATTGTAGGTCTTTTAATTCTCTATCAAATGAACCCTACATTTCATTCACCATCTGTAACCGTTTAAAAGTTATAATTAAAAAACCATTTTCAAATTACGAATCAAGGGCCGTAACTCAAAAACGACAAGTTTTACGCTTACGCACCTGAAACATTTTTTGTAGCTTTCGACGTGGCGAACATTTTTTCCATGTATTGTCCGCTTAAATTTTTTACAGTTTTTGTGTTATACTCAAAAAACAGTTTCTGATGGCGGCCATTTTGAAAATGGCTGCCCGTTACCATTCAACTTTGGTCTTAAATTGAAGGACTCATAATGACAGTCACAAAAAACCCATATGTTTACTATATTATCTCGAACCGTTTTAAAGTTATTATCCAAAAACCGTTTAACCGAAACGCGTCAAGGGCTGTAACTCAAAAATGGTCTGTCGTACAGTGTTCGACCTGTTATATCAAATGAAGATCTCAATGAGAGGAACATTTTTTAAATTTATTGTGCGCTTCTATTTATTACGGTTTTTAAGTTATAGCGAACACAAAATTTCAATGGCGGCTATTTTAAAAATGGAGGACCGAAAAAAAATTTAAAGTCCGGATATGTAATAAGGACTCCCTAATCTACTAGGAAACCAAGTTTCATCGAAATCGTCCAACTTTTACGTTTTCGACAAACTTTGCGTCAAAAACGCGTAAACAGGAAGTTGATCGAAATCAATTTTTTTTGGTGGAGATTTGTCGCCAAGAGTTGCACAACCATTTCCACACTTCAGATTTGTTAAACCGGTTACGGTTTAGGAGGAGATATGAACACAAGGGTAAACAGTGTTTGGGGAGATAACTCTGTTACTAAAAATAGATCGGTTTCGCAGGGTTAGTCAGGTCAAGCCCAGGCAGTGTCGGTTAATGGTATTAAGTATCGAAATGATATGTCGCGACACTTTTTGTATTTGGCCCGCGGAAGAAAAAGAAGAATAATAATAATAATAATTAAAAAGTCATTTGTTCAGAGAACAAATGTGAGGTCTTTCCCATGTTTTTGTTAGTCTTATGATAACCGTTATGTTCGGTTAGGCTATTTGAGTCTGTTTTTGACAATAGTATTGAATTATAAGTTGCGAAAAATGTTCCAGATTAAAGAGCAGTGAGCCTGAAGTCAGAAAAGGTATGGTTGCTAAGGACTTTTATGACGGTTGCTATGGACTAAGGGTTACTTCCGGTTGAAAAAATTTAACTCTAAACTCGGAAAGTAGTCTTGGCTAAGAATATATATGGTTGCTATGGACTTTTCATAAACGTTACCTTGTTGCTAGGGAATGACCTTGACCCATGACCTTTGACCTTGGACTCAAATTGTAGGTCTTGGCATTCTGATTCATTAAGTATACATGTTTACTATACTATCTGTTATGGTTTTCAAGTTATGGGCAAAAAACGTGTTTCGCGAAACTTGTTTTGGCCGCCATTTTGGAACCAGTCAACCAAATCATATACTCTTTGGACTCAAATTGTAGGTCTTTTAATTCTCTATCAAATAAACCCTACATTTCATTCACCATCTGTAACCGTATAAAAGTTATAATTAAAAAACCATTTTCAAATTACAAATCAAGGGCCGTAACTCAAAAACGACAAGTTTTACGCTTTCGCACCTGAAACATTTTTTGTAGCTTTCGACGTGGCGAACATTTTTTCCATGTATTGTCTGCTTAATTTTTTTACAGTTTTTGTGTTATACTCAAAAAACAGTTTCTGATGGCGGCCATTTTGAAAATGGCTGCCCGTTACCATTCAACTTTGGTCTTAAATTGAAGGACTCATAATGACAGTTACAAAAAACCCATATGTTTACTATATTATCTCGAACCGTTTTAAAGTTATTACCCAAAAACCGTTTAACCGAAACGCGTCAAGGGCTGTAACTCAAAAATGGTCTGTCGTACAGTGTTTGACCTGTTATATCAAATGAAGATCTCAATGAGAGGAACATTTTTAAAATTTATTGTGCGCTTCTATTTATTATGGTTTTTAAGTTATAGCAAACACAAAATTTCAATGGCGGCCATTTTAAAAATGGTGGACCGAAAAAAAATTTAAAGTCCGGATATGTAATAAGGACTCCCTAATCTACTAGGAAACCAAGTTTCATCGAAATCGTCCAACTTTTACGTTTTCGACAAACTTCGCGTCAAAAACGCGTAAACAGGAAGTTGATCGAAATCAATTTTTTTTGGTGGAGATTTGTCGCCAAGAGTTGCACAACCATTTCCACACTTCAGATTTGTTAAACCGGTTACGGTTTAGGAGGAGATATGAACACAAGGGTAAACAGTGTTTGGGGAGATAACTCTGTTACTAAAAATAGATCGGTTTCGCAGGGTTAGTCAGGTCAAGCCCAGGCAGTGTCGGTTGATGGTATTAAGTATCGAAATGATATGTCGCGACACTTTTTGTATTTGGCCCGCGGAAGAAAAAGAAGAATAATAATAATAATAATAATCATAAGAAATACAATAAGGTCTTTCCACTGTAGTGGGAAAGACCTTAATAATCATAAGAAATACAATAAGGTCTTTCCACTGTAGTGGGAAAGACCTTAATTATACGTCAGTTGCTCATAGAAAAAAAATAAGTAGGTTTTTTTTCACATTTTAGAGGACTATTTCCGCCATTTTCACCGAGTCTTAAAGGATGTTACGTCATTTACATGTTTGTATGTCTGTCTGTCCGTCCGTCCGTATTTTTTGTTTTTTGTATGTTTTTTTTTATACTTTCGTTTTGTTTGTTTTTCAAATAACTTTTCATGTTTGTTTTTGTTTCTTTTACATGACAAAACAATTTTTGAGGGGGGGGGGGCTATTTCATACATGTAAGTTATTGCGCATACATGTAAGTACAAAAATTGGGGGGAGGGGGGGGGGCTTCAGTTTTTAGTTTATTTTCTTTGTTACTATATATAGCGACACTTTGTTATTTGTAGGTTTCTATGGTGTCGCGCGCGCTCTACGTCATATTTGAATAAAACTACGACTCTGTTTTTTTAAAATCTCAGTCGAGGATTGAATGTTGACCAGTACACTTCAATTTTATTTCATTCCTATAAGTGTTACTATATGGAATACATGGTCGTCGCGCCTGAGTAACTTCATAATTGAAAGCACCTGTTTATAGGAAATTATGACAATTGTTGTAAGCGAAGTGACCGACATTTAAAACAGTAAAAATTGTCTTGAACTGGGATTATTCTTGTGAATTAAAGTGGATTTTAGTGATTTCATTCCATTTTAAAATCAGGAAACACGTTTCTATAGGAAAATCGCAAGACATAAGGCAGGAATTTGTGTGTTTTACGGGACTGCAGAAAACTTTAATTTTGAAAAACTCATAAACCAGAGGACATTTTTGTAAACGGGGACTTTTAGTGCATACATTTGGCTAGGATATTAGCTAGTTTTGACAGCATTTTGGCACTTCCGGTGCATTTGACAAAAGTACAAAGAGGGGTCAAGTTACGTTTTTTGAAATTTCGGAAAATTAGGAAAAAAATTTGTATAAAAAAAAATAAGGGGACCCAGCTGGAATGTTTGACAGATTTCAGTCGGGCACATTTTTACGGAGAGGGGGCACCAAAAATTTCCGCACGGAAAAGTTTATTTTTGGCTAAATTAGCGATTTTTGAGTAAAAACCAGAAAGGGGCGTAACTTCAAAACGGGGCCAGGTACAGACTTTATTTTTAGCTACAACGCGAAAGCTCATTATTCTCAGCAACTGTGCAAAATTTCAGCTCGATCGGTTGAACGATGTAGGAGTTTATCTGATAACAAGATTTCATAAAAAAAAGCCCGCGGGGGCATAACTCAAAAACTGGGCTAGGTACGAGCTTCCAGGGTGAGCTGTGCTTGTGTTTGAAGTAGTTCTAGCAGTGCTCCAAATTTCAGCCAAATCCGTTCAGAAATGGCGAAACCATTATTTTTTTTAAGTCTAAGTGTTGTTGAAGAAGAATTGGAATAAGAATATTATACGTCAGTTGCTCATAGAAAAAAAATAAGTAGGTTTTTTTTCACATTTTAGAGGACTATTTCCGCCATTTTCACCGAGTCTTAAAGGATGTTACGTCATTTACATGTTTGTATGTCTGTCTGTCCGTCCGTCCGTATTTTTTGTTTTTTGTATGTTTTTTTTTATACTTTCGTTTTGTTTGTTTTTCAAATAACTTTTCATGTTTGTTTTTGTTTCTTTTACATGACAAAACAATTTTTGAGGGGGGGGGGCTATTTCATACATGTAAGTTATTGCGCATACATGTAAGTACAAAAATTGGGGGGAGGGGGGGGGGGCTTCAGTTTTTAGTTTATTTTCTTTGTTACTATATATAGCGACACTTTGTTATTTGTAGGTTTCTATGGTGTCGCGCGCGCTCTACGTCATATTTGAATAAAACTACGACTCTGTTTTTTTAAAATCTCAGTCGAGGATTGAATGTTGACCAGTACACTTCAATTTTATTTCATTCCTATAAGTGTTACTATATGGAATACATGGTCGTCGCGCCTGAGTAACTTCATAATTGAAAGCACCTGTTTATAGGAAATTATGACAATTGTTGTAAGCGAAGTGACCGACATTTAAAACAGTAAAAATTGTCTTGAACTGGGATTATTCTTGTGAATTAAAGTGGATTTTAGTGATTTCATTCCATTTTAAAATCAGGAAACACGTTTCTATAGGAAAATCGCAAGACATAAGGCAGGAATTTGTGTGTTTTACGGGACTGCAGAAAACTTTAATTTTGAAAAACTCATAAACCAGAGGACATTTTTGTAAACGGGGACTTTTAGTGCATACATTTGGCTAGGATATTAGCTAGTTTTGACAGCATTTTGGCACTTCCGGTGCATTTGACAAAAGTACAAAGAGGGGTCAAGTTACGTTTTTTGAAATTTCGGAAAATTAGGAAAAAAATTTGTATAAAAAAAAATAAGGGGACCCAGCTGGAATGTTTGACAGATTTCAGTCGGGCACATTTTTACGGAGAGGGGGCACCAAAAATTTCCGCACGGAAAAGTTTATTTTTGGCTAAATTAGCGATTTTTGAGTAAAAACCAGAAAGGGGCGTAACTTCAAAACGGGGCCAGGTACAGACTTTATTTTTAGCTACAACGCGAAAGCTCATTATTCTCAGCAACTGTGCAAAATTTCAGCTCGATCGGTTGAACGATGTAGGAGTTTATCTGATAACAAGATTTCATAAAAAAAAGCCCGCGGGGGCATAACTCAAAAACTGGGCTAGGTACGAGCTTCCAGGGTGAGCTGTGCTTGTGTTTGAAGTAGTTCTAGCAGTGCTCCAAATTTCAGCCAAATCCGTTCAGAAATGGCGAAACCATTATTTTTTTTAAGTCTAAGTGTTGTTGAAGAAGAATTGGAATAAGAATATTATACGTCAGTTGCTCATAGAAAAAAAATAAGTAGGTTTTTTTTCACATTTTAGAGGACTATTTTCGCCATTTTCACCGAGTCTTAAAGGATGTTACGTCATTTACATGTTTGTATGTCTGTCTGTCCGTCCGTCCGTATTTTTTGTTTTTTGTATGTTTTTTTTTATACTTTCGTTTTGTTTGTTTTTCAAATAACTTTTCATGTTTGTTTTTGTTTCTTTTACATGACAAAACAATTTTTGAGGGGGGGGGCTATTTCATACATGTAAGTTATTGCGCATACATGTAAGTACAAAAATTGGGGGGAGGGGGGGGGGGCTTCAGTTTTTAGTTTATTTTCTTTGTTACTATATATAGCGACACTTTGTTATTTGTAGGTTTCTATGGTGTCGCGCGCGCTCTACGTCATATTTGAATAAAACTACGACTCTGTTTTTTTAAAATCTCAGTCGAGGATTGAATGTTGACCAGTACACTTCAATTTTATTTCATTCCTATAAGTGTTACTATATGGAATACATGGTCGTCGCGCCTGAGTAACTTCATAATTGAAAGCACCTGTTTATAGGAAATTATGACAATTGTTGTAAGCGAAGTGACCGACATTTAAAACAGTAAAAATTGTCTTGAACTGGGATTATTCTTGTGAATTAAAGTGGATTTTAGTGATTTCATTCCATTTTAAAATCAGGAAACACGTTTCTATAGGAAAATCGCAAGACATAAGGCAGGAATTTGTGTGTTTTACGGGACTGCAGAAAACTTTAATTTTGAAAAACTCATAAACCAGAGGACATTTTTGTAAACGGGGACTTTTAGTGCATACATTTGGCTAGGATATTAGCTAGTTTTGACAGCATTTTGGCACTTCCGGTGCATTTGACAAAAGTACAAAGAGGGGTCAAGTTACGTTTTTTGAAATTTCGGAAAATTAGGAAAAAAATTTGTATAAAAAAAAATAAGGGGACCCAGCTGGAATGTTTGACAGATTTCAGTCGGGCACATTTTTACGGAGAGGGGGCACCAAAAATTTCCGCACGGAAAAGTTTATTTTTGGCTAAATTAGCGATTTTTGAGTAAAAACCAGAAAGGGGCGTAACTTCAAAACGGGGCCAGGTACAGACTTTATTTTTAGCTACAACGCGAAAGCTCATTATTCTCAGCAACTGTGCAAAATTTCAGCTCGATCGGTTGAACGATGTAGGAGTTTATCTGATAACAAGATTTCATAAAAAAAAGCCCGCGGGGGCATAACTCAAAAACTGGGCTAGGTACGAGCTTCCAGGGTGAGCTGTGCTTGTGTTTGAAGTAGTTCTAGCAGTGCTCCAAATTTCAGCCAAATCCGTTCAGAAATGGCGAAACCATTATTTTTTTTAAGTCTAAGTGTTGTTGAAGAAGAATTGGAATAAGAATATTATACGTCAGTTGCTCATAGAAAAAAAATAAGTAGGTTTTTTTTCACATTTTAGAGGACTATTTCCGCCATTTTCACCGAGTCTTAAAGGATGTTACGTCATTTACATGTTTGTATGTCTGTCTGTCCGTCCGTCCGTATTTTTTGTTTTTTGTATGTTTTTTTTTATACTTTCGTTTTGTTTGTTTTTCAAATAACTTTTCATGTTTGTTTTTGTTTCTTTTACATGACAAAACAATTTTTGAGGGGGGGGGGCTATTTCATACATGTAAGTTATTGCGCATACATGTAAGTACAAAAATTGGGGGGAGGGGGGGGGGGCTTCAGTTTTTAGTTTATTTTCTTTGTTACTATATATAGCGACACTTTGTTATTTGTAGGTTTCTATGGTGTCGCGCGCGCTCTACGTCATATTTGAATAAAACTACGACTCTGTTTTTTTAAAATCTCAGTCGAGGATTGAATGTTGACCAGTACACTTCAATTTTATTTCATTCCTATAAGTGTTACTATATGGAATACATGGTCGTCGCGCCTGAGTAACTTCATAATTGAAAGCACCTGTTTATAGGAAATTATGACAATTGTTGTAAGCGAAGTGACCGACATTTAAAACAGTAAAAATTGTCTTGAACTGGGATTATTCTTGTGAATTAAAGTGGATTTTAGTGATTTCATTCCATTTTAAAATCAGGAAACACGTTTCTATAGGAAAATCGCAAGACATAAGGCAGGAATTTGTGTGTTTTACGGGACTGCAGAAAACTTTAATTTTGAAAAACTCATAAACCAGAGGACATTTTTGTAAACGGGGACTTTTAGTGCATACATTTGGCTAGGATATTAGCTAGTTTTGACAGCATTTTGGCACTTCCGGTGCATTTGACAAAAGTACAAAGAGGGGTCAAGTTACGTTTTTTGAAATTTCGGAAAATTAGGAAAAAAATTTGTATAAAAAAAAATAAGGGGACCCAGCTGGAATGTTTGACAGATTTCAGTCGGGCACATTTTTACGGAGAGGGGGCACCAAAAATTTCCGCACGGAAAAGTTTATTTTTGGCTAAATTAGCGATTTTTGAGTAAAAACCAGAAAGGGGCGTAACTTCAAAACGGGGCCAGGTACAGACTTTATTTTTAGCTACAACGCGAAAGCTCATTATTCTCAGCAACTGTGCAAAATTTCAGCTCGATCGGTTGAACGATGTAGGAGTTTATCTGATAACAAGATTTCATAAAAAAAAGCCCGCGGGGGCATAACTCAAAAACTGGGCTAGGTACGAGCTTCCAGGGTGAGCTGTGCTTGTGTTTGAAGTAGTTCTAGCAGTGCTCCAAATTTCAGCCAAATCCGTTCAGAAATGGCGAAACCATTATTTTTTTTAAGTCTAAGTGTTGTTGAAGAAGAATTGGAATAAGAATATTATACGTCAGTTGCTCATAGAAAAAAAATAAGTAGGTTTTTTTTCACATTTTAGAGGACTATTTCCGCCATTTTCACCGAGTCTTAAAGGATGTTACGTCATTTACATGTTTGTATGTCTGTCTGTCCGTCCGTCCGTATTTTTTGTTTTTTGTATGTTTTTTTTTATACTTTCGTTTTGTTTGTTTTTCAAATAACTTTTCATGTTTGTTTTTGTTTCTTTTACATGACAAAACAATTTTTGAGGGGGGGGGGGGGGCTATTTCATACATGTAAGTTATTGCGCATACATGTAAGTACAAAAATTGGGGGGAGGGGGGGGGGCTTCAGTTTTTAGTTTATTTTCTTTGTTACTATATATAGCGACACTTTGTTATTTGTAGGTTTCTATGGTGTCGCGCGCGCTCTACGTCATATTTGAATAAAACTACGACTCTGTTTTTTTAAAATCTCAGTCGAGGATTGAATGTTGACCAGTACACTTCAATTTTATTTCATTCCTATAAGTGTTACTATATGGAATACATGGTCGTCGCGCCTGAGTAACTTCATAATTGAAAGCACCTGTTTATAGGAAATTATGACAATTCGCAGGTGCATTAAGTAGAATTTAAACAAAATCGTATAAAATATATCGCAAAATTGTCATCATGGCAGACAGCAAAGAAATATATCTGAAAATAATAAATCGAATTTCTGTTGGTTTATATTTATTATCAAGTTATTTTTCTGTCATATTATGTTTGTTTTTGTACTTGAAATGCAATGTTATCAGCATTAATTAGGCGTATAAATAGCGTAAATGCATGGAAGGGAAAAAATGCAAAAGTGCAGTGGCTTCCACGAATTATACCGAGAAATGATTGATAAATCCGTCATCAGCATCGTTCATATTACTGTAAAAATGCTGGGGGAAGATCTGTCATTGTCATTATGTGACCAAAACAAAGAAAAATATACGCCAAATTTGAAATTTTTAGCTGATCGGCAAGTTGTTTCAATGAAATAAATGGGTAAAGCGACCGAAATTATTCACCACCTAGCATTTTTTTATTTTTGTTAGTGTCCAACTATCACACATCCCAAGGATTTGTGAAAACACTTTGTGCTTGCCACTGAACTTTTGAATTTTGTATGTCCAACGTCATATTTTGTTTATTTTTTGTAGGCTTCCTCACATCAACAAAGCGCAAAGACGACGTTAATTTAATTATAAATACTGACCGAAGCCGGAATAATGGCGTCGCATTTCCGTACGAAGTGGGCGATGGACCTTGGCGGAAAAAGTGGACGGAGGCGGCAAAACTGAATGCGATATTTCACGGGACTTTATCTTTTTCTTTTAATAAAATTATTTCCTTTTTATTTTATTTGTTTTTATAATCTTTCTGTTATTTTTTTTCAATCCAGAAGTCGTTTTTTATTACTTTTAACAACGGTAAGGTTATACCAATTTCTTTTAAAAGGGATGCAATGAAGTTATTAGGCAAGAAATCCTGATGTCAAACAAATTGTTTCATTTAAATGAAGACATTACTACAATGGCAGCTTTTAGAAGAAATTGTTCACTCCCATATTTAACCAATAGTGGTTGAATATAAAAAATTGTGTTGCTTTACAAGAACCTGCTACCCATTTTCATGGTGAGACCTACCTTTTAACTAAGCTTTCCCGCTTAGCACTTGGCTCATTCTGAAGACTGAAGAGGAACAGGCATGTCAGAGTTGGATGACATTTTTTTCATCCATGCACTACACCATTATTATCAAATACCAACATTTTAAAAAATGCACTTTATTGTCCTGGGACTATCTATATATTTTTCTTACAAAAAAAAATCATTTTTTTTGTGATTGTCATGCATACTTTAAAATAAAGTCCTGAAAAGTGAGGACACTCTTTGAAATTAAATATATCGGATGTATTTTTAAAACTATTTTGCATCTGGATACCAATAAGTTTTGGCCTTTGTTTTTTTTCTTTTGTTGAAAAAGGGAAAAGGGGGGGGGGGGGTACAGGCAGTTTGTTAAAATACATGTACATCCTGTGCTTGAAAAATTAATTTAAAAAATGTCACTTCCCCTCCAAAATTAAATAAAAACCTGTTCACTATATTATTTTGCCTTCAAGCAGCAAAACATTTTTTCTGCCCTAAAAAAATCTTAAATGTTTACCTTCACTGCCAGTACACCCTCACCTTTCAGGGCTTTTCCATAAAATACTGTGTCTTGCACCCCCCCTTTTATTTTTTATATCATGATGGGGGTATTTGGATAAAGTAATAAACTTAAAACATGAAAAGCTGTTTTTAAAAAAAATTCTATTATAGATAGTGGGGGTAAAACATGTGCCCGGGAGGGGACATAGTATTTTCTGGAATAGCCCTCAGATAGCCTTTAGGTATATAACTTACTGTACACAATTCAAACAACGTAAATAAATATTCTGACCTGTCCATCTGTAGCCTTAAATGTGTTGGTGATTACAATTACAAGTGTTTTGTTAATAGCAAATTGCACATATATCCGACTTGTTTTTGAGAAATCAGCTTATAAAATGTAAACGCCAAGTTAAAACCATAAGTGTAATAGATCAATTGCACCTTTATCTAACCCTGGAAGACTCCAGATATCAAAAATGCACTGTCAAAGGTCAACTTGAGTAAAATCTGACATCACTACATGGAAAGCAATGAATGTTTATGTTGTTTCATGAAAAAAAATACAAGTAATTTAATTAAAAATCTGTCAGTCAAAAATGGCCGGATTTCATTAAACAGGAAGTAGGTGAGCGACAGATCTGAAATCGAATCCCACGTCATGGGACCCCACCCAAATGCTGTATACCAAATATCAAGTGGCTGTGATAAGTATTTGCTGAGAAAAAAATTTACGCAAAATTTCTCCCCCGCCCGCCACCCGACATTTTTCACTCCGTGAAATCCGGCCAAACTTCTGTGTTTATCAATACATTTACCTGAAGAGCAGAGAAAACAATATTTATTTTATAACATGCCATGACAAGTTGTTTTTCATATGAATCAAAATCAAGATTCAAATTTTTTTTTAATGAAAAAATTGAGAGAAGTCCCCCTCCCGCAATGTTCAAATTCAATGCTCAGTCTCTTAAAAAATATTTCTTTAGGATCAAAGACACAGGAACAGCTCAGTCACTGCCTTCCTTTTAATTTGACAGAATTTACTTTTACCAACAACTGTTTTGAAATAAACAAGGTGTTACTTGAATGTAGAATTACTGGTCATATTATTTTAAATCAATGAAAACCTTAAATTGAGCAGTTAATCACTAAGTAAAAGCATAATATGATTCATATAAATGAAAATATCTATATTCAGTTAATACCTTGTTTATCAATATTGAATGAATGATAAAGCCTCATCTAAAGTTTGGCAGTAGAAGTTCAGCTATTTTGAAAGTTAGAATGGAAAAAATATTCTATGTTTTCATTTGCAAGAGTTATCTCCTTTTTTCAATACATTCTTCGAAATAAATCAGATAAAAAATTGTACAAACCATGATGCTCCCCTTTACATTAAAAAAATAGCTGTACTTCAACTTTTTTTGTTTGTCTTTATTTATTAAAGAAAAAAATCATTTTAACTGTCAGACTAATACACTGAAACATAGAACAAGTTTATAAATCTTTAATTATTTCATGTCCTTGTAATTCCATTTGATATCTTTTCTGTCTGACACTCAAGGGTCCTCAATGTTCCGAATCTTCAGATCCAACAATATTGTTTATCTGTAAAAAAAATCATACAATGTATATATTCCAAAATTAAATCTGAAGGAATGGGATGAAATTCTAGTGAATTTATTGTTCACAGAGCCATTACTCGCGTAAAAATCTGTCGGTCAGAACCAAAGATATACATGATCTGTAACTCATTAGGTTAGACTCTTGTACATGTACCGAAAAATCAATTCTTCCGTAAATAGCTGATTTTAGTGTGAGATGACCAGGATGAGATGCGAGCACGTGCAGTGATCTCACACTGTTTACAATTACCCAATAAAAACCATCGGTACTGATATTGACTGATGACGTCGACCAATGAAATGCAATGTTATATAAAACTGCCGGGTTCGTCTGATACTCACCTAAGTAAAAGTCTGAAAGGTGTGAAAGTCACTTTATAGTACATGACGTTTGTCATGATGATACTGAATCCCACAATTTTTTTTCAGGTACGAAACATAAAACACATTTTTAGGGGGGGGGGGGCTATTTCAGCTTGCTTTTTGGGGGGAAAAACTCCTATTTCAGCTATTTTCTTAAACATGTAAAATCATTAGGTTTAAGCATCTTAAAAAACAGTTCTAGAGAATATTGAAAACTATTTTACAGAATGAATTTCTGCAATTTTGGGAAAGTTTTAATTGCACGAGCAACCAAAAATTTGGAAGCCATTAAGTGGTGGAATAATGGTAAAGAAAAGAGTGACGAAAAGAGTGACCAATCCGGCTCAGACTCAGAAAATGAGGTGAATGCAAGACCAAAGCAGCTTTTAACTGAGAATCTTACATTAAAAGATCGGCATCAAAATTACGAGATTTATGTCGAAGGTTACCCTAAAATGGCATTGGATTTCAAAACGTTTCAAAAGAAATGTCCTCAAATCCAGACATACCTGACTGAAAAGAAATATTGGAAAAACAACAACAAAACCCAAGAGCAACACATATTTCTTGACCATTTTTCATTACAAAACTGGATACTAACCATTCCAGAGAGAGAGAGAAAATTACATTCTATTCAGAACTGTATACCATGCAATACCACTCACTTGAATACTTCATTATTACACAGCTCTGTCTCCACAACATCAAAAGAGGACTTTGATAACTGCAAACAGCTAGTTGAATCAATGGTAGGGTTAGTATCTCCTACAAGTATTGGGACAAAGCAGAAGGGAATGAAAGTAATAAAATCTGTGGTGGAAGTCCTACAACCAATTGTTGAGAATCAGCTGAACATTAAATTTGAAGCCCCATTATCTTCAAGCATATCAACAACAAACATTACTCCAAAAGACCACAAGAAAATAGTCCACCAATCTGTTGTATCAAGTAAAGAGGAATTCCAGTCTTCACTTCAAAACAACGGGAAAGACATCAACAACTTCTTGAAATCTGGAAAATCCTACAACCAATACAATAGGGATCGTTTTGACAGTGCCTTTGAAAGCATCGAAGATGCTAGTCAGAGACAGGAAAAGGAAAATGCGAAAGGGAAACACCATGCAAATTTCTCTAAATACCAGTTTGATAGAGAACCATTTATAGAAGAGATTAAGACTAAATCACCTGGAACCACAGTCAACTGGACAGGCATGGCAAGGCAGTTTAACCTTACTTGCAATGGAAAGTTTCCTCTCAACGGAGGGCAGGTCTTGTATGAATATGCCAAATCTAAAGGCGTGGATGTGCACCAATTCAACACAACAAAAAGGATTGCTGGGAGAGATTTTAAATTAAGAGTTCGACGTGGAAAGAAGCAAGTGACTGTTAATAATAAAAGGATAAGTATGCCTACAGCTAGACCTGTGAAGGAGTTAAAATCTGAAATAAAGAAACAGTTGAAATCAGGGGATCTCTACATAGGGGTTAAAGTTGTACCTAAAAAGATCGTCAAGACCAAGATAGATGAACAAGGAGGTTTAACCAATCTTACCACCGAAATATACAGTAGAAAGATTCCACTTGACCGACTACGACAGGAAGCTCTTCAGGACCAGTATCAGTTAGGACTTTTAAGACATTTTACAGACGACGAGTATGACTCTCTGACCTTTGATGACATCAAGGACCGTTACTCTCGCATCAATGAATCAAATGTTCCTGAAAATAGAGAAGAAGCCATTGTCAAGCTAAAACAAATGGAGAGAACAAGATCAATGAAAATGTGGCATGACCATAGTGATATTCTTAATCACAGCTACCTTTCATATATGATATCCTGGATCTATGACAAGGCCAACTATTTGACAAATGAAGAGTATACACAGAAATATCCTGACAGAAAACCCTTGAATGTCCAAAGTGTTGTTGAAAGACCAAAGCTATATCTTTTCGGACAGTCAGGTAATGTACTTCAGAAATTAACTGTAAATAGATGACATTGAGATGTAGAACAAGTGTACAAGACACAACCAGAATCAAAGTAATTTAAAAAACCTACACTGGAATAAGTGTACACGGCACAACCTTCATCAATGAGCAGCAATTTAAAAACCTACACTGGAAGACAGCCAGCAGCCTTCATTGTGACCAGTTCTTGGTGCACCCTCTCTTGCAGCTGTGGTCTCAGATGATCTTTACCTTCATATTTCAGCATTTAGATTAATAGAAAAAAATGTTACAAAAATTTGGTTAATATTTCATGTAAACTGACCAAAATTCAAAATGTTGGTGAACAGCACATTTAATAATACTTAATAAAACACCTAAAATCAGTGCAATATGAATGGAACTGCATAGCATGTTTAATTCACATACCATTAACAAAAAAATGCAATTAACGGTTGCTGAGAAAAATAATTTAAACAAGATTGCTACACGTAGCCAATGTTCCCCGCCGCCGCATTAAAGTTTAAAATTTACTAAAATTAAAAGAATTAAAACTGAATTTCAATATGATTACCTACATATATCATGACAAACAATTCTAAAAACTTTTATCAAAATAGCACTCACATTTAGTGTTCCTATGACCTAAAATGAACAAAGTCTATAAAGTCCCATATAACTCCTATAAAATTTGTCAAATCAAAATGGCGGTGCCACATGATCAACTACATATCATGACAAACAAGCCTACAAAATTTCATGAAATTCCGTTGAGCGGTCTCAGAGGAGTTGCGCTCACAAAAGGGACAAAAAGGGTTCATTTTGGCTCATTAAACAGGAAGCAGGTAAGCGGCAGACCTGGAAAAGCATCCTATCATATGGGACCCCTTCCTAGGATTAATAGTAACTGAGAAATCTGTTACCAAAAAAAAGTGTGACGGACGCTGACATTAAGAACAAGTTCCTGTCCCCCCCACCACCCGGGCTGCAAAACGTCTATGTCAACTAGTTAAACAGGAAGACTCCAAAGTAGTAAGGCCAAAAGCATGGACAAATACTTTATTTTTGACCTTCAATGGGCCATAGCCCCTATTACCCTCTTGAAGACTTTAGGCATTTTTTTCTTAAAAATACAGACCACAAACTAAGAAAACTGTCTTTTAATGGAAGGTTTTTACAATTTTGTTTTCAGGAAGTTCAGACGATGACCAGTTTACTTATACCGACACCAGACTGGATGATTTACAAACACTAAATAACAGTATTTCCCTAAATGAAACTGTTAAAGTGTATGACATTATGAGAGTGTTCAGTGGTGATGGACCAGCACGCCAGTTCGAATCTGGTCAGCAAAGGGGTGGACTGTATAGTTGCATTTGTGGTGTGAAGACGGAAAACCACAGCAACTTCACACACTGTTTACAGAAGAAAGAATTATCTCTGGCTAGCCGTTGCAATCTAGCATGTTCACCCAGAAGCTTGAGAGAATTAAAGAACGGGAATCTCAATCCTTTCCGAGATTTAAGAAAGAAGGAAATTATTGACGAGTTGGAAAGTAGGGGAATTTACAACAATCCCAATGCGACAAAAGAACAACTTGATGATGAACTTTCAACCTTGCTACATGGAATTAGTCGACCACCAGCTTTACTAATTCCAAACCCCACTACTACAACTACAGACTTAAACCTGGATAAATATGAAGTACTTGGCTGTGAACCTCTACATGACATTACCAACCTTGTACAGAATATTATCACAGAGTTACCATTCCATGTAGATAAATCAACCAAGAAGGAATTTGAATCGTTTGCTTCTACAACTGTAAATGAAAAGAGACAAATCAAAGGGTCTGATGCTAGACTTTACCTTGTGAAACTGGCTCTACTGACAAAAGCTTTGTATGAAGATGACAAGATAGATGAAAACATTATGATTATGATATCAGCACTGCAAGAAATGGCAAGAATATGCTACAGTCCGGCTGAGTCAAGATGTCCGAAACAAATTCTGAGAATGTATAACCAGTGTTTGATTTTTGCTACCAGTTGCCAAACTGTCATTGGAAAACCAACTAAACTGACACACAGAAGATTCTATGGAAGCCACTTTCATAGCCTGACAACACATTCTCCAGATATTTTGAGGATTTTTAATCTAAGAAGCATAACAACTGAAGAAGAAGAACGAGGATTTGGGAGTTTAAGAAGAATATCAGAGAACACGTCAAACCGGAAAGCGGACTATGTGGTGGATAATGCTGTTCTCCGATTTCGCAGTCAAAACAATATATTAACAGCCAAACCAGATTCTCTTGCAGTACAAGAGTCCCACATCAAAAAACAGGCAAGTCTTCTACCAGAGAGCAAGAACTCTGTATTTACCGAAGATTTCATTAAGAGGCGACCTTTTTTATTGCAAGCACACCTGCAAAGAATACCTGATTTCATGGCCGCTGGCAAAGGTGTCTGGTGGAATCATGTGAATGGTGATCTGGTTTTCCATGACAGCACTCAAGAACCAGATAGACATCCTGAAGGTCCAGTGATGCATGAATTCCGTTCCTCTTCATTAGTAGATGAACACATATACCTTAAAAATGAATGGGAAAAGGTTGTTGAGAATTTTCAAAATGGGAGGTTGTCTTTGCCTTTGAATAAAATCAAGGTATTTGATTATAATGGTATAGCTAAATACATTGAACCCATCAGAAAAGAGGAGGATTCATCAGGTATAACTAACTTAATGTAACTACTTGAGGCCATAATAAAAAAATTCCTACATTCTCATCCAAATTTCTTGAAAATATGACCAAAAATGAACAAAATTTGTACAGAACTCAAAATAAATTTGGTGGGGGACTGAAAAAATCAGGGGGGAGCGTATGAGAATCAAGGATTTTTTTTTATAATGGCCTAAATACTTAAATGAAAATGTTGATTCTTTTACTGTAATCACACAAAGAAAAGAATTTATGCATTATTTTACCTTGTTGAATTTATCATTTAAGTACAGGCTACTGTACTATGCCAGGACCCATTAACATTCACATAGAAGTTCTTTTTAATTATACATGTACATTTAATGTTGTTTCCTTTTTAAAATAATGCATTTTACATTTTTAATCATGTTAATACTAGTGTATGTGATGTTCTATCAAACTTTGATGATCTTTTTTGGAAGTACATTACTATTCTTATATAATTGACAGATCCTCATCTTGCAACTTCACCCAGACCTGAAAATGCAGACCTTTCATTGGATGAAGACATCGCTGTAGACCACAGTGCTGCCCATCTTCACAGTCCTGAACATGTTGAAGACACTGCAATAGAACAAGGTATAAATTTGTTAATTATATTTACAATCATTCTTCAACTTTATCTCAATACATTTTTCATTCTCTTGCAGGTATCTTTATATATGTTATACAAAGTTGTACTTCCCATCTTAAATATCTCTTACTAAAAATGTAGAATAGTCATAAAATGCTGAAGACCTCACCTTGAAAAATGGGGGAACAAGTGGTACATGTACCGGTACATAAATAACACTTGTTCCATAATGCCAATACACTCCTTAAAATAGAAGGTTAAAGACAGTCGTCTAAAAACACATGTATACTTACTACCAGTCACTTTCAACTATACAATGTAAATGTAACTACTGTATCTTTCGTCCATGCAGATCTTTTAAATTAATTACAGCAATTTCTGATTATTTGTAGACTTGGTTCCTGACCCCAAGTCATGTGAGTCAGAGTTGAGAAATGAAAATGCAGAGGTGAAGCATTTGTACAGATCCTTTATCAAAGGTACATAAACATGTACATACATTTGTAGTATATACAAAACAATAAAAGTTTATTAAAACACCATAAAACAATACCTTGTGGGGTATAAATTCTTTCAAAACATATATATATATTGACACAGTGAATTGAATGTTAGCAACATGACAGTTGTGTTGCAACAAGTAGAACATTATGTAGAAAGGGATTACTCTTCCTGTGCACTTGAGCATGGTGATTTAACTCAAATTATGTCGAGGATTGCTATTAAATTTATATGCTGTATGTTTCTTTGTGCTGTTCAATGACATTTGACATTTTTTTACATTTGAATGCCCCTTGGTATTAAATTTCAAATGTTCACACATTACTCACATATTGTCCTTCACTTTTTAGATCTTAAGTCCTCAAACACAGCAGACATGCCAACCAAACTGAAAAGTAAAGAGTTGGATCAAGACATGACAAAATATCCCATCGAGACTAATGTCGTTGTCATAAACAGTATGTATATAATGTTTTTTTTTTTACTTTACTAGAAACATGACAAATGACCATTATATTGAAATACTGTTTAATGATATTAAAAGGTGTATTACGACCACTATTATTTTAAGTTCGGTCTTATCAGAAACAATATATAAGTTCATTAATACACCATAACACAATTCCCTCTTTTCAGTTAACATAGGTTATCTCCCATATGCATGAGTTATCTATCTTTACAGCAGGTATGAAATTTATTTTCTCTGGATTTATTGTTGAAATCCTATGATAAATTTGAGGGGTTCAGAAAGAAAAGGGATTTCCCAACATTTTGAGATAGTTATGTAACTTTTTAAAACATTTCCTTTTACAAAAATACTTATTAAATAATCTGCAATAAAAATGTAAACTTTAAAGATTTTATATAGTAAAGTTCTTGTGAAATTCAGGGAAATCCCTAATTTCTCTCAGTCTCTAGATTTTTCTTTGATTTTCCATGAAAAGAACAGAGGGGCTAAGAAATAACACCTCCTGCAAAGTTAGATAACTCCTGCTTATGGGAGATAACCTATGTAAACTGAAAAGAGGGAATACCTTTTGGGGTATAAATTCTTTCAATATTTAATTTCAAATGTTCACACATTACTCACATATTGTCTTTCACTTTTTAGATCTTAAGTCCTCAAACACAGCAGACATGCCAACCAAACTGAAAAGTAAAGAGTTGGATCAAGACATGACAAAATATCCCATCGAGACTAATGTCGTTGTCATAAACAGTATGTATATCAATTTTTTTTTTCATTTCACTAGAAATGATCATTACATTGAATTATTTTTTCTTTGATAGGATAGTATAAAGTGTAATGACCAATATTATTTTGAGTTATGTCTTATCATGGGGAAGGTTGGGCCCAAAAAACTAGTTTAACCTGCCACATTTTAAATGTGCCTGTCCTAAGCCAGGAATCTTTGACAAAGCTTTTGTTTGTCCTTGTCTTTTAGATGTTTTATGTTCCTTGCTTAAGAAAGGGGTCTACCTTTGATTATTTCAGGACTGGATTTGAATTATGTG
>CAXARO010001833.1:0-17223 GCA_963971305.1 Arcuatula senhousia
TAGACATAGTGTCAGAGTCAATCTATCACAGTCAGATGATTTATCCTGTAACAAAAATGGTACTGTGGCCTATAGACTTGGTGTCAGAGTCAATCTATCACAGTCAGATGATTTATCTTGTACCAATAATGGTACTTTGGCCAATATACATAGTGTGAGAGTCAATCTATCACAGTCAGAAGATTTATCCTGTAACAATAATGATACTGTGACCTATAGACATACTGTCAGAGTCAATATATCACAGTCAGATGATTTATCCAGTAACAATAAGGATACTGTGACCTATAGACATAGTGTCAGAGTCAATCTATCACAGTCAGATGATTTATCCTGTAACAAAAATGGTACTGTGGCCTATAGACTTGGTGTCAGAGTCAATCTATCACGGTCAGATGATTTATCTTGTACCAATAATGGTACTTTGGCCAATATACATAGTGTGAGAGTCAATCTATCACAGTCAGAAGATTTATCCTGTAACAATAATGATACTGTGACCTATAGACATACTGTCAGAGTCAATATATCACAGTCAGATGATTTATCCAGTAACAATAAGGATACTGTGACCTATAGACATAGTGTCAGAGTCAATCTATCACAGTCAGATGATTTATCCTGTAACAAAAATGGTACTGTGGCCTATAGACTTGGTGTCAGAGTCAATCTATCACAGTCAGATGATTTATCTTGTACCAATAATGGTACTTTGGCCAATATACATAGTGTGAGAGTCAATCTATCACAGTCAGAAGATTTATCCTGTAACAATAATGATACTGTGACCTATAGACATACTGTCAGAGTCAATATATCACAGTCAGATGATTTATCCAGTAACAATAAGGATACTGTGACCTATAGACATAGTGTCAGAGTCAATCTATCACAGTCAGATGATTTATCCTGTAACAAAAATGGTACTGTGGCCTATAGACTTGGTGTCAGAGTCAATCTATCACAGTCAGATGATTTATCTTGTACCAATAATGGTACTTTGGCCAATATACATAGTGTGAGAGTCAATCTATCACAGTCAGAAGATTTATCCTGTAACAATAATGATACTGTGACCTATAGACATACTGTCAGAGTCAATATATCACAGTCAGATGATTTATCCAGTAACAATAAGGATACTGTGACCTATAGACATAGTGTCAGAGTCAATCTATCACAGTCAGATGATTTATCCTGTAACAAAAATGGTACTGTGGCCTATAGACTTGGTGTCAGAGTCAATCTATCACAGTCAGATGATTTATCTTGTACCAATAATGGTACTTTGGCCAATATACATAGTGTGAGAGTCAATCTATCACAGTCAGAAGATTTATCCTGTAACAATAATGATACTGTGACCTATAGACATACTGTCAGAGTCAATATATCACAGTCAGATGATTTATCCAGTAACAATAAGGATACTGTGACCTATAGACATAGTGTCAGAGTCAATCTATCACAGTCAGATGATTTATCCTGTAACAAAAATGGTACTGTGGCCTATAGACTTGGTGTCAGAGTCAATCTATCACAGTCAGATGATTTATCTTGTACCAATAATGGTACTTTGGCCAATATACATAGTGTGAGAGTCAATCTATCACAGTCAGAAGATTTATCCTGTAACAATAATGATACTGTGACCTATAGACATACTGTCAGAGTCAATATATCACAGTCAGATGATTTATCCAGTAACAATAAGGATACTGTGACCTATAGACATAGTGTCAGAGTCAATCTATCACAGTCAGATGATTTATCCTGTAACAAAAATGGTACTGTGGCCTATAGTCTTGGTGTCAGAGTCAATCTATCACAGTCAGATGATTTATCTTGTACCAATAATGGTACTTTGGCCAATATACATAGTGTGAGAGTCAATCTATCACAGTCAGAAGATTTATCCTGTAACAATAATGATACTGTGACCTATAGACATACTGTCAGAGTCAATATATCACAGTCAGATGATTTATCCAGTAACAATAAGGATACTGTGACCTATAGACATAGTGTCAGAGTCAATCTATCACAGTCAGATGATTTATCCTGTAACAAAAATGGTACTGTGGCCTATAGACTTGGTGTCAGAGTCAATCTATCACAGTCAGATGATTTATCTTGTACCAATAATGGTACTTTGGCCAATATACATAGTGTGAGAGTCAATCTATCACAGTCAGAAGATTTATCCTGTAACAATAATGATACTGTGACCTATAGACATACTGTCAGAGTCAATATATCACAGTCAGATGATTTATCCAGTAACAATAAGGATACTGTGACCTATAGACATAGTGTCAGAGTCAATCTATCACAGTCAGATGATTTATCCTGTAACAAAAATGGTACTGTGGCCTATAGACTTGGTGTCAGAGTCAATCTATCACAGTCAGATGATTTATCTTGTACCAATAATGGTACTTTGGCCAATATACATAGTGTGAGAGTCAATCTATCACAGTCAGAAGATTTATCCTGTAACAATAATGATACTGTGACCTATAGACATACTGTCAGAGTCAATATATCACAGTCAGATGATTTATCCAGTAACAATAAGGATACTGTGACCTATAGACATAGTGTCAGAGTCAATCTATCACAGTCAGATGATTTATCCTGTAACAAAAATGGTACTGTGGCCTATAGACTTGGTGTCAGAGTCAATCTATCACAGTCAGATGATTTATCTTGTACCAATAATGGTACTTTGGCCAATATACATAGTGTGAGAGTCAATCTATCACAGTCAGAAGATTTATCCTGTAACAATAATGATACTGTGACCTATAGACATACTGTCAGAGTCAATATATCACAGTCAGATGATTTATCCAGTAACAATAAGGATACTGTGACCTATAGACATAGTGTCAGAGTCAATCTATCACAGTCAGATGATTTATCCTGTAACAAAAATGGTACTGTGGCCTATAGACTTGGTGTCAGAGTCAATCTATCACAGTCAGATGATTTATCTTGTACCAATAATGGTACTTTGGCCAATATACATAGTGTGAGAGTCAATCTATCACAGTCAGAAGATTTATCCTGTAACAATAATGATACTGTGACCTATAGACATACTGTCAGAGTCAATATATCACAGTCAGATGATTTATCCAGTAACAATAAGGATACTGTGACCTATAGACATAGTGTCAGAGTCAATCTATCACAGTCAGATGATTTATCCTGTAACAAAAATGGTACTGTGGCCTATAGACTTGGTGTCAGAGTCAATCTATCACAGTCAGATGATTTATCTTGTACCAATAATGGTACTTTGGCCAATATACATAGTGTGAGAGTCAATCTATCACAGTGAGAAGATTTATCCTGTAACAATAATGATACTGTGACCTATAGACATACTGTCAGAGTCAATATATCACAGTCAGATGATTTATCCAGTAACAATAAGGATACTGTGACCTATAGACATAGTGTCAGAGTCAATCTATCACAGTCAGATGATTTATCCTGTAACAAAAATGGTACTGTGGCCTATAGACTTGGTGTCAGAGTCAATCTATCACAGTCAGATGATTTATCTTGTACCAATAATGGTACTTTGGCCAATATACATAGTGTGAGAGTCAATCTATCACAGTCAGAAGATTTATCCTGTAACAATAATGATACTGTGACCTATAGACATACTGTCAGAGTCAATATATCACAGTCAGATGATTTATCCAGTAACAATAAGGATACTGTGACCTATAGACATAGTGTCAGAGTCAATCTATCACAGTCAGATGATTTATCCTGTAACAAAAATGGTACTGTGGCCTATAGACTTGGTGTCAGAGTCAATCTATCACAGTCAGATGATTTATCTTGTACCAATAATGGTACTTTGGCCAATATACATAGTGTGAGAGTCAATCTATCACAGTCAGAAGATTTATCCTGTAACAATAATGATACTGTGACCTATAGACATACTGTCAGAGTCAATATATCACAGTCAGATGATTTATCCAGTAACAATAAGGATACTGTGACCTATAGACATAGTGTCAGAGTCAATCTATCACAGTCAGATGATTTATCCTGTAACAAAAATGGTACTGTGGCCTATAGATTTGGTGTCAGAGTCAATCTATCACAGTCAGATGATTTATCTTGTACCAATAATGGTACTTTGGCCAATATACATAGTGTGAGAGTCAATCTATCACAGTCAGAAGATTTATCCTGTAACAATAATGATACTGTGACCTATAGACATACTGTCAGAGTCAATATATCACAGTCAGATGATTTATCCAGTAACAATAAGGATACTGTGACCTATAGACATAGTGTCAGAGTCAATCTATCACAGTCAGATGATTTATCCTGTAACAAAAATGGTACTGTGGCCTATAGACTTGGTGTCAGAGTCAATCTATCACAGTCAGATGATTTATCTTGTACCAATAATGGTACTTTGGCCAATATACATAGTGTAGAGAGTCAATCTATCACAGTCAGAAGATTTATCCTGTAACAATAATGATACTGTGACCTATAGACATACTGTCAGAGTCAATATATCACAGTCAGATGATTTATCCAGTAACAATAAGGATACTGTGACCTATAGACATAGTGTCAGAGTCAATCTATCACAGTCAGATGATTTATCCTGTAACAAAAATGGTACTGTGGCCTATAGACTTGGTGTCAGAGTCAATCTATCACAGTCAGATGATTTATCTTGTACCAATAATGGTACTTTGGCCAATATACATAGTGTGAGAGTCAATCTATCACAGTCAGAAGATTTATCCTGTAACAATAATGATACTGTGACCTATAGACATACTGTCAGAGTCAATATATCACAGTCAGATGATTTATCCAGTAACAATAAGGATACTGTGACCTATAGACATAGTGTCAGAGTCAATCTATCACAGTCAGATGATTTATCCTGTAACAAAAATGGTACTGTGGCCTATAGACTTGGTGTCAGAGTCAATCTATCACAGTCAGATGATTTATCTTGTACCAATAATGGTACTTTGGCCAATATACATAGTGTGAGAGTCAATCTATCACAGTCAGAAGATTTATCCTGTAACAATAATGATACTGTGACCTATAGACATACTGTCAGAGTCAATATATCACAGTCAGATGATTTATCCAGTAACAATAAGGATACTGTGACCTATAGACATAGTGTCAGAGTCAATCTATCACAGTCAGATGATTTATCCTGTAACAAAAATGGTACTGTGGCCTATAGACTTGGTGTCAGAGTCAATCTATCACAGTCAGATGATTTATCTTGTACCAATAATGGTACTTTGGCCAATATACATAGTGTGAGAGTCAATCTATCACAGTCAGAAGACTTATCCTGTAACAATAATGATACTGTGACCTATAGACATACTGTCAGAGTCAATATATCACAGTCAGATGATTTATCCAGTAACAATAAGGATACTGTGACCTATAGACATAGTGTCAGAGTCAATCTATCACAGTCAGATGATTTATCCTGTAACAAAAATGGTACTGTGGCCTATAGACTTGGTGTCAGAGTCAATCTATCACAGTCAGATGATTTATCTTGTACCAATAATGGTACTTTGGCCAATATACATAGTGTGAGAGTCAATCTATCACAGTCAGAAGATTTATCCTGTAACAATAATGATACTGTGACCTATAGACATACTGTCAGAGTCAATATATCACAGTCAGATGATTTATCCAGTAACAATAAGGATACTGTGACCTATAGACATAGTGTCAGAGTCAATCTATCACAGTCAGATGATTTATCCTGTAACAAAAATGGTACTGTGGCCTATAGACTTGGTGTCAGAGTCAATCTATCACAGTCAGATGATTTATCTTGTACCAATAATGGTACTTTGGCCAATATACATAGTGTGAGAGTCAATCTATCACAGTCAGAAGATTTATCCTGTAACAATAATGATACTGTGACCTATAGACATACTGTCAGAGTCAATATATCACAGTCAGATGATTTATCCAGTAACAATAAGGATACTGTGACCTATAGACATAGTGTCAGAGTCAATATATCACAGTCAGATGATTTATCCTGTAACAAAAATGGTACTGTGGCCTATAGACTTGGTGTCAGAGTCAATCTATCACAGTCAGATGATTTATCTTGTACCAATAATGGTACTTTGGCCAATATACATAGTGTGAGAGTCAATCTATCACAGTCAGAAGATTTATCCTGTAACAATAATGATACTGTGACCTATAGACATACTGTCAGAGTCAATATATCACAGTCAGATGATTTATCCAGTAACAATAAGGATACTGTGACCTATAGACATAGTGTCAGAGTCAATCTATCACAGTCAGATGATTTATCCTGTAACAAAAATGGTACTGTGGCCTATAGACTTGGTGTCAGAGTCAATCTATCACAGTCAGATGATTTATCTTGTACCAATAATGGTACTTTGGCCAATATACATAGTGTGAGAGTCAATCTATCACAGTCAGAAGATTTATCCTGTAACAATAATGATACTGTGACCTATAGACATACTGTCAGAGTCAATATATCACAGTCAGATGATTTATCCAGTAACAATAAGGATACTGTGACCTATAGACATAGTGTCAGAGTCAATCTATCACAGTCAGATGATTTATCCTGTAACAAAAATGGTACTGTGGCCTATAGACTTGGTGTCAGAGTCAATCTATCACAGTCAGATGATTTATCTTGTACCAATAATGGTACTTTGGCCAATATACATAGTGTGAGAGTCAATCTATCACAGTCAGAAGATTTATCCTGTAACAATAATGATACTGTGACCTATAGACATACTGTCAGAGTCAATATATCACAGTCAGATGATTTATCCAGTAACAATAAGGATACTGTGACCTATAGACATAGTGTCAGAGTCAATCTATCACAGTCAGATGATTTATCCTGTAACAAAAATGGTACTGTGGCCTATAGACTTGGTGTCAGAGTCAATCTATCACAGTCAGATGATTTATCTTGTACCAATAATGGTACTTTGGCCAATATACATAGTGTGAGAGTCAATCTATCACAGTCAGAAGATTTATCCTGTAACAATAATGATACTGTGACCTATAGACATACTGTCAGAGTCAATATATCACAGTCAGATGATTTATCCAGTAACAATAAGGATACTGTGACCTATAGACATAGTGTCAGAGTCAATCTATCACAGTCAGATGATTTATCCTGTAACAAAAATGGTACTGTGGCCTATAGACTTGGTGTCAGAGTCAATCTATCACAGTCAGATGATTTATCTTGTACCAATAATGGTACTTTGGCCAATATACATAGTGTGAGAGTCAATCTATCACAGTCAGAAGATTTATCCTGTAACAATAATGATACTGTGACCTATAGACATACTGTCAGAGTCAATATATCACAGTCAGATGATTTATCCAGTAACAATAAGGATACTGTGACCTATAGACATAGTGTCAGAGTCAATCTATCACAGTCAGATGATTTATCCTGTAACAAAAATGGTACTGTGGCCTATAGACTTGGTGTCAGAGTCAATATATCACAGTCAGATGATTTATCTTGTACCAATAATGGTACTTTGGCCAATATACATAGTGTGAGAGTCAATCTATCACAGTCAGAAGATTTATCCTGTAACAATAATGATACTGTGACCTATAGACATACTGTCAGAGTCAATATATCACAGTCAGATGATTTATCCAGTAACAATAAGGATACTGTGACCTATAGACATAGTGTCAGAGTCAATCTATCACAGTCAGATGATTTATCCTGTAACAAAAATGGTACTGTGGCCTATAGACTTGGTGTCAGAGTCAATCTATCACAGTCAGATGATTTATCTTGTACTAATAATGGTACTTTGGCCAATATACATAGTGTGAGAGTCAATCTATCACAGTCAGAAGATTTATCCTGTAACAATAATGATACTGTGACCTATAGACATACTGTCAGAGTCAATATATCACAGTCAGATGATTTATCCAGTAACAATAAGGATACTGTGACCTATAGACATAGTGTCAGAGTCAATCTATCACAGTCAGATGATTTATCCTGTAACAAAAATGGTACTGTGGCCTATAGACTTGGTGTCAGAGTCAATCTATCACAGTCAGATGATTTATCTTGTACCAATAATGGTACTTTGGCCAATATACATAGTGTGAGAGTCAATCTATCACAGTCAGAAGATTTATCCTGTAACAATAATGATACTGTGACCTATAGACATACTGTCAGAGTCAATATATCACAGTCAGATGATTTATCCAGTAACAATAAGGATACTGTGACCTATAGACATAGTGTCAGAGTCAATCTATCACAGTCAGATGATTTATCCTGTAACAAAAATGGTACTGTGGCCTATAGACTTGGTGTCAGAGTCAATCTATCACAGTCAGATGATTTATCTTGTACCAATAATGGTACTTTGGCCAATATACATAGTGTGAGAGTCAATCTATCACAGTCAGAAGATTTATCCTGTAACAATAATGATACTGTGACCTATAGACATACTGTCAGAGTCAATATATCACAGTCAGATGATTTATCCAGTAACAATAAGGATACTGTGACCTATAGACATAGTGTCAGAGTCAATCTATCACAGTCAGATGATTTATCCTGTAACAAAAATGGTACTGTGGCCTATAGACTTGGTGTCAGAGTCAATCTATCACAGTCAGATGATTTATCTTGTACCAATAATGGTACTTTGGCCAATATACATAGTGTGAGAGTCAATCTATCACAGTCAGAAGATTTATCCTGTAACAATAATGATACTGTGACCTATAGACATACTGTCAGAGTCAATATATCACAGTCAGATGATTTATCCAGTAACAATAAGGATACTGTGACCTATACACATAGTGTCAGAGTCAATCTATCACAGTCAGATAATTTATCCTGTAACAAAAATGGTACTGTGGCCTATAGACTTGGTGTCAGAGTCAATCTATCACAGTCAGATGATTTATCTTGTACCAATAATGGTACTTTGGCCAATATACATAGTGTGAGAGTCAATCTATCACAGTCAGAAGATTTATCCTGTAACAATAATGATACTGTGACCTATAGACATACTGTCAGAGTCAATATATCACAGTCAGATGATTTATCCAGTAACAATAAGGATACTGTGACCTATAGACATAGTGTCAGAGTCAATCTATCACAGTCAGATGATTTATCCTGTAACAAAAATGGTACTGTGGCCTATAGACTTGGTGTCAGAGTCAATCTATCACAGTCAGATGATTTATCTTGTACCAATAATGGTACTTTGGCCAATATACATAGTGTGAGAGTCAATCTATCACAGTCAGAAGATTTATCCTGTAACAATAATGATACTGTGACCTATAGACATACTGTCAGAGTCAATATACCACAGTCAGATGATTTATCCAGTAACAATAAGGATACTGTGACCTATAGACATAGTGTCAGAGTCAATCTATCACAGTCAGATGATTTATCCTGTAACAAAAATGGTACTGTGTCCTATAGACTTGGTGTCAGAGTCAATCTATCACAGTCAAATGATTTATCTTGTACTAATAATGGTACTTTGGCCAATATACATAGTGTGAGAGTCAATCTATCACAGTCAGAAGATTTATCCTGTAACAATAATGATACTGTGACCTATAGACATACTGTCAGAGTCAATATATCACAGTCAGATGATTTATCCAGTAACAATAAGGATACTGTGACCTATAGACATAGTGTCAGAGTCAATCTATCACAGTCAGATGATTTATCCTGTAACAAAAATGGTACTGTGGCCTATAGACTTGGTGTCAGAGTCAATCTATCACAGTCAGATGATTTATCTTGTACCAATAATGGTACTTTGGCCAATATACATAGTGTGAGAGTCAATCTATCACAGTCAGAAGATTTATCCTGTAACAATAATGATACTGTGACCTATAGACATACTGTCAGAGTCAATATATCACAGTCAGATGATTTATCCAGTAACAATAAGGATACTGTGATCTATAAACATAGTGTCAGAGTCAATCTATCACAGTCAGATGATTTATCCTGTAACAAAAATGGTACTGTGGCCTATAGACTTGGTGTCAGAGTCAATCTATCACAGTCAGATGATTTATCTTGTACCAATAATGGTACTTTGGCCAATATACATAGTGTGAGAGTCAATCTATCACAGTCAGAAGATTTATCCTGTAACAATAATGATACTGTGACCTATAGACATACTGTCAGAGTCAATATACCACAGTCAGATGATTTATCCAGTAACAATAAGGATACTGTGACCTATAGACATAGTGTCAGAGTCAATCTATCACAGTCAGATGATTTATCCTGTAACAAAAATGGTACTGTGGCCTATAGACTTGGTGTCAGAGTCAATCTATCACAGTCAGATGATTTATCTTGTACCAATAATGGTACTTTGGCCAATATACATAGTGTGAGAGTCAATCTATCACAGTCAGAAGATTTATCCTGTAACAATAATGATACTGTGACCTATAGACATACTGTCAGAGTCAATATATCACAGTCAGATGATTTATCCAGTAACAATAAGGATACTGTGACCTATAGACATAGTGTCAGAGTCAATCTATCACAGTCAGATGATTTATCCTGTAACAAAAATGGTACTGTGGCCTATAGACTTGGTGTCTGAGTCAATCTATCACAGTCAGATGATTTATCTTGTACCAATAATGGTACTTTGGCCAATATACATAGTGTGAGAGTCAATCTATCACAGTCAGAAGATTTATCCTGTAACAATAATGATACTGTGACCTATAGACATACTGTCAGAGTCAATATATCACAGTCAGATGATTTATCCAGTAACAATAAGGATACTGTGACCTATAGACATAGTGTCAGAGTCAATCTATCACAGTCAGATGATTTATCCTGTAACAAAAATGGTACTGTGGCCTATAGACTTGGTGTCAGAGTCAATCTATCACAGTCAGATGATTTATCTTGTACCAATAATGGTACTTTGGCCAATATACATAGTGTGAGAGTCAATCTATCACAGTCAGAAGATTTATCCTGTAACAATAATGATACTGTGACCTATAGACATACTGTCAGAGTCAATATATCACAGTCAGATGATTTATCCAGTAACAATAAGGATACTGTGACCTATAGACATAGTGTCAGAGTCAATCTATCACAGTCAGATGATTTATCCTGTAACAAAAATGGTACTGTAGCCTATAGACTTGGTGTCAGAGTCAATCTATCACAGTCAGATGATTTATCTTGTACCAATAATGGTACTTTGGCCAATATACATAGTGTGAGAGTCAATCTATCACAGTCAGAAGATTTATCCTGTAACAATAATGATACTGTGACCTATAGACATACTGTCAGAGTCAATATATCACAGTCAGATGATTTATCCAGTAACAATAAGGATACTGTGACCTATAGACATAGTGTCAGAGTCAATCTATCACAGTCATATGATTTATCCTGTAACAAAAATGGTACTGTGGCCTATAGACTTGGTGTCAGAGTCAATCTATCACAGTCAGATGATTTATCTTGTACCAATAATGGTACTTTGGCCAATATACATAGTGTGAGAGTCAATCTATCACAGTCAGAAGATTTATCCTGTAACAATAATGATACTGTGACCTATAGACATACTGTCAGAGTCAATATATCACAGTCAGATGATTTATCCAGTAACAATAAGGATACTGTGACCTATAGACATAGTGTCAGAGTCAATCTATCACAGTCAGATGATTTATCCTGTAACAAAAATGGTACTGTGGCCTATAGACTTGGTGTCAGAGTCAATCTATCACAGTCAGATGATTTATCTTGTACCAATAATGGTACTTTGGCCAATATACATAGTGTGAGAGTCAATCTATCACAGTCAGAAGATTTATCCTGTAACAATAATGATACTGTGACCTATAGACATACTGTCAGAGTCAATATATCACAGTCAGATGATTTATCCAGTAACAATAAGGATACTGTGACCTATAGACATAGTGTCAGAGTCAATCTATCACAGTCAGATGATTTATCCTGTAACAAAAATGGTACTGTAGCCTATAGACTTGGTGTAAGAGTCAATCTATCACAGTCAGATGATTTATCTTGTACCAATAATGGTACTTTGGCCAATATACATAGTGTGAGAGTCAATCTATCACAGTCAGAAGATTTATCCTGTAACAATAATGATACTGTGACCTATAGACATACTGTCAGAGTCAATATATCACAGTCAGATGATTTATCCAGTAACAATAAGGATACTGTGACCTATAGACATAGTGTCAGAGTCAATCTATCACAGTCAGATGATTTATCCTGTAACAAAAATGGTACTGTGGCCTATAGACTTGGTGTCAGAGTCAATCTATCACAGTCAGATGATTTATCTTGTACCAATAATGGTACTTTGGCCAATATACATAGTGTGAGAGTCAATCTATCACAGTCAGAAGATTTATCCTGTAACAATAATGATACTGTGACCTATAGACATACTGTCAGAGTCAATATATCACAGTCAGATGATTTATCCAGTAACAATAAGGATACTGTGACCTATAGACATAGTGTCAGAGTCAATCTATCACAGTCAGATGATTTATCCTGTAACAAAAATGGTACTGTGGCCTATAGACTTGGTGTCAGAGTCAATCTATCACAGTCAGATGATTTATCTTGTACCAATAATGGTACTTTGGCCAATATACATAGTGTGAGAGTCAATCTATCACAGTCAGAAGATTTATCCTGTAACAATAATGATACTGTGACCTATAGACATACTGTCAGAGTCAATATATCACAGTCAGATGATTTATCCAGTAACAATAAGGATACTGTGACCTATAGACATAGTGTCAGAGTCAATCTATCACAGTCAGATGATTTATCCTGTAACAAAAATGGTACTGTGGCCTATAGACTTGGTGTCAGAGTCAATCTATCACAGTCAGATGATTTATCTTGTACCAATAATGGTACTTTGGCCAATATACATAGTGTGAGAATCAATCTATCACAGTCAGAAGATTTATCCTGTAACAATAATGATACTGTGACCTATAGACATACTGTCAGAGTCAATATATCACAGTCAGATGATTTATCCAGTAACAATAAGGATACTGTGACCTATAGACATAGTGTCAGAGTCAATCTATCACAGTCAGATGATTTATCCTGTAACAAAAATGGTACTGTGGCCTATAGACTTGGTGTCAGAGTCAATCTATCACAGTCAGATGATTTATCTTGTACCAATAATGGTACTTTGGCCAATATACATAGTGTGAGAGTCAATCTATCACAGTCAGAAGATTTATCCTGTAACAATAATGATACTGTGACCTATAGACATACTGTCAGAGTCAATATATCACAGTCAGATGATTTATCCAGTAACAATAAGGATACTGTGACCTATAGACATAGTGTCAGAGTCAATCTATCACAGTCAGATGATTTATCCTGTAACAAAAATGGTACTGTGGCCTATAGACTTGGTGTCAGAGTCAATCTATCACAGTCAGATGATTTATCTTGTACCAATAATGGTACTTTGGCCAATATACATAGTGTGAGAGTCAATCTATCACAGTCAGAAGATTTATCCTGTAACAATAATGATACTGTGACCTATAGACATACTGTCAGAGTCAATATATCACAGTCAGATGATTTATCCAGTAACAATAAGGATACTGTGACCTATAGACATAGTGTCAGAGTCAATCTATCACAGTCAGATGATTTATCCTGTAACAAAAATGGTACTGTGGCCTATAGACTTGGTGTCAGAGTCAATCTATCACAGTCAGATGATTTATCTTGTACCAATAATGGTACTTTGGCCAATATACATAGTGTGAGAGTCAATCTATCACAGTCAGAAGATTTATCCTGTAACAATAATGATACTGTGACCTATAGACATACTGTCAGAGTCAATATATCACAGTCAGATGATTTATCCAGTAACAATAAGGATACTGTGACCTATAGACATAGTGTCAGAGTCAATCTATCACAGTCAGATGATTTATCCTGTAACAAAAATGGTACTGTGGCCTATAGACTTGGTGTCAGAGTCAATCTATCACAGTCAGATGATTTATCTTGTACCAATAATGGTACTTTGGCCAATATACATAGTGTGAGAGTCAATCTATCACAGTCAGAAGATTTATCCTGTAACAATAATGATACTGTGACCTATAGACATACTGTCAGAGTCAATATATCACAGTCAGATGATTTATCCAGTAACAATAAGGATACTGTGACCTATAGACATAGTGTCAGAGTCAATCTATCACAGTCAGATGATTTATCCTGTAACAAAAATGGTACTGTGGCCTATAGACTTGGTGTCAGAGTCAATCTATCACAGTCAGATGATTTATCTTGTACCAATAATGGTACTTTGGCCAATATACATAGTGTGAGAGTCAATCTATCACAGTCAGAAGATTTATCCTGTAACAATAATGATACTGTGACCTATAGACATACTGTCAGAGTCAATATATCACAGTCAGATGATTTATCCAGTAACAATAAGGATACTGTGACCTATAGACATAGTGTCAGAGTCAATCTATCACAGTCAGATGATTTATCCTGTAACAAAAATGGTACTGTGGCCTATAGACTTGGTGTCAGAGTCAATCTATCACAGTCAGATGATTTATCTTGTACCAATAATGGTACTTTGGCCAATATACATAGTGTGAGAGTCAATCTATCACAGTCAGAAGATTTATCCTGTAACAATAATGATACTGTGACCTATAGACATACTGTCAGAGTCAATATATCACAGTCAGATGATTTATCCAGTAACAATAAGGATACTGTGACCTATAGACATAGTGTCAGAGTCAATCTATCACAGTCAGATGATTTATCCTGTAACAAAAATGGTACTGTGGCCTATAGACTTGGTGTCAGAGTCAATCTATCACAGTCAGATGATTTATCTTGTACCAATAATGGTACTTTGGCCAATATACATAGTGTGAGAGTCAATCTATCACAGTCAGAAGATTTATCCTGTAACAATAATGATACTGTGACCTATAGACATACTGTCAGAGTCAATATATCACAGTCAGATGATTTATCCAGTAACAATAAGGATACTGTGACCTATAGACATAGTGTCAGAGTCAATCTATCACAGTCAGATGATTTATCCTGTAACAAAAATGGTACTGTGGCCTATAGACTTGGTGTCAGAGTCAATCTATCACAGTCAGATGATTTATCTTGTACCAATAATGGTACTTTGGCCAATATACATAGTGTGAGAGTCAATCTATCACAGTCAGAAGATTTATCCTGTAACAATAATGATACTGTGACCTATAGACATACTGTCAGAGTCAATATATCACAGTCAGATGATTTATCCAGTAACAATAAGGATACTGTGACCTATAGACATAGTGTCAGAGTCAATCTATCACAGTCAGATGATTTATCCTGTAACAAAAATGGTACTGTGGCCTATAGACTTGGTGTCAGAGTCAATCTATCACAGTCAGATGATTTATCTTGTACCAATAATGGTACTTTGGCCAATATACATAGTGTGAGAGTCAATCTATCACAGTCAGAAGATTTATCCTGTAACAATAATGATACTGTGACCTATAGACATACTGTCAGAGTCAATATATCACAGTCAGATGATTTATCCAGTAACAATAAGGATACTGTGACCTATAGACATAGTGTCAGAGTCAATCTATCACAGTCAGATGATTTATCCTGTAACAAAAATGGTACTGTGGCCTATAGACTTGGTGTCAGAGTCAATCTATCACAGTCAGATGATTTATCTTGTACCAATAATGGTACTTTGGCCAATATACATAGTGTGAGAGTCAATCTATCACAGTCAGAAGATTTATCCTGTAACAATAATGATACTGTGACCTATAGACATACTGTCAGAGTCAATATATCACAGTCAGATGATTTATCCAGTAACAATAAGGATACTGTGACCTATAGACATAGTGTCAGAATAGATATATCGACTAGTCAGATGATTTATCCTGTAACAAAAATGGTACTGTGGCCTATAGACTTGGTGGCAGAGTCAATCTATCACAGTCAGATGATTTATCTTGTACCAATAATGGTACTTTGGCCATATACATAGTGTGAGAGTCAAATCTATCACAGTCAGAAGATTTATCCTGTAACAATAATGATACTGTGACCTATAGACATACTGTCAGAGTCAATATATCACAGTCAGATGATTTATCCAGTAACAATAAGGATACTGGTGACCTATAGACATAGTGTCAGAAATCTATCACAGTCAGATGATTTATCCTGTAACAAAAATGGTACTGTGGCCTATAGACTTGGTGTCAGAGTCAATCTATCACAGTCAGATGATTTATCTTGTACCAATAATGGTACTTTGGCCAATATACATAGTGTGAGAGTCAATCTATCACAGTCAGAAGATTTATCCTGTAACAATAATGATACTGTGACCTATAGACATACTGTCAGAGTCAATATATCACAGTCAGATGATTTATCCAGTAACAATAAGGATACTGTGACCTATAGACATAGTGTCAGAGTCAATCTATCACAGTCAGATGATTTATCCTGTAACAAAAATGGTACTGTGGCCTATAGACTTGGTGTCAGAGTCAATCTATCACAGTCAGATGATTTATCTTGTACCAATAATGGTACTTTGGCCAATATACATAGTGTGAGAGTCAATCTATCACAGTCAGAAGATTTATCCTGTAACAATAATGATACTGTGACCTATAGACATACTGTCAGAGTCAATATATCACAGTCAGATGATTTATCCAGTAACAATAAGGATACTGTGACCTATAGACATAGTGTCAGAGTCAATCTATCACAGTCAGATGATTTATCCTGTAACAAAAATGGTACTGTGGCCTATAGACTTGGTGTTAGAGTCAATCTATCACAGTCAGATGATTTATCTTGTACCAATAATGGTACTTTGGCCAATATACATAGTGTGAGAGTCAATCTATCACAGTCAGAAGATTTATCCTGTAACAATAATGATACTGTGACCTATAGACCTACTGTCA